>JACXGK010004243.1:26684-39547 GCA_016801125.1 Novumbra hubbsi | reverse complement strand
AAATGTACGTTATATACATCGTCCCCTAGCCACGGCCATGGTAAATGTACGTTATATACATCCACCCCTAGCCACGGCCATGGTAAATGTACGTTATATACATCCTCCCCTAGCCACGGCCATGGTAAATGTACGTTATATACATCGTCCCCTAGCCACGGCCATGGTATATGTACGTTATATACATCCTCCTCTAGCCACGGCCATGGTATATGTACGTTATATACATCCTCCCCTAGCCACGGCCATGGTATATGTACGTTATATACATCCTCCCCTAGCCACGGCCATGGTAAATGTACGTTATATACATCCACCCCTAGCCACGGCCATGGTAAATGTACATCATCACAGTGGTAGACTGCGTGCTGCCTACCTGTCTGTTGTTCATATTTTGCATTGCTAGGCCCTGTGGGCCACCCAGGCCCTGTGGGCCGGGCAGGGCAGTGCTGGGCAGGGAGGGGTGTTTCAGGGCATGAGGCCCGGGGGAAGGCATAAAGGGTGAGGTGTGGACGTCCTCCACCAAGCTACCACCACCGTCCTGCACCCACACAGACAGGTACAGACACAGGGCACACAGACAGAGTGTCACCCGAACACTCTCAGTGTGTGTGTGTGTGTGTGTGTGTGTGTGTGTGTGTGTGTACAGAAAGCCTGTTAGATTCAGATAGACCTAATAGACCTGATCACTTTCTACAGAATGGCAACTCTCCCCTGACAACAAGTGATGATGTATACAGTATCAGGCCTGCATCTTGTGTCTTGGCTATAAAGCACATTTTTCTTACACATTATGAGGGGATTTGATTGTTCGAATTATAATTGCAGCCCACACTACCTTGTCGAGGAAGGCGGAGCGTTCTGAGGACTCTTTGGAGAGGAGGGGAGGCCGGCAGCTCATGGGCCCCATCACACGCTTGTCCAGTTCGGTCTTCTTCTCCAACAGGGCACCTAACACAGAGATTTTACCAACACTACAGAACTGATAGACGGGAATTAAGTTGCTGAGATGGTAAGAACATACTCATGGCCTGGTCCAGGTTCATGTTGTTGCTCTTTAGAGCCTCCTCCGCTGGGTCTCTCTAGAGACACACACACACACACACACACACACACACAGTAAGGAATACTTCACAAATGCATATGCAGCATGTAGTCCATCACTATATTATTTATGAATACATCACAGGAGTCTCACTCCATAGGGAACCGCAGAAAGCAGTACTCACCGGAAAGCCCATGTCTGTCAGCTGCTTGATCAGGCGATTCATGACCCAGGCTTCCTCTTGCTTTCCTGGAGGTTTCCCCTTGGGTGGGCCCTTCTTGGGGCCATTGCCCCAGGAGGGGCAGGAGTTGTTGCTCTCCTGGGAGGCCTGGCTGCTCCACATGTCGCTATCGTCAGGATCCCACTGGCCCCCTGACAGACCCAGGTCCTCCCCTCCACCTTGCATAGATTTTGGAGCTTTAGATAAAAAGATAACATAGGTAAGATGTGGAAGTGTTTAACTATTTCTTAACAGTCAGGAGAAGACATTAAAAGGGGCAATATGTACTTTAACTGTACAGTCGGCATACATACAAGCAAAAGTGACCGGTACACATCTGCGGTTAATGTTTTAAGCTAATGTTTCAAGATAATATAATATATTTTGACTAAAGTTACTTGGGTACTAAGGTATTGCCCCTTTAAAATATCTTGCCAGTCCGGCCGTCAATCACCTTGCATGGACTTGAAATCTTGTTATACATGCTAGAGGCCCCCGCATTACTCTCAAAACCATCCTAAACCATCCTGGACTAGATAATACTATTCAGGTCGCAATAGGTAAGGGAAGACGAGAAAGGGACAATTTGAGTTATCATTCAGTCTTTAATCCTGGAGAACCAATGGAGTGTGTCAGCCACCAGAGGTCAGTGTGGCTACAAACTTAGTCTGGCCCTTTAGGTGTCCTTGACTTGACACCAGCATTTCGAGCAGGGATCATTAACTACACCAAGCAGAAAATCTTTCATTGAGCGGATCTTCAGGGGGAAGGAACATAATCATTTGTACCTCAAGAAGCCCAGGCAGATATAACGTTTGGCTAAAACAGATTGATATCTGGACAGATTGATATCCCTGAAGTTTAATTGACTGGGTGTTATAATCGGATGCTTACGTTTTCCCTTAATTTTTGAGAGCAGTGGATCACTTATTCCTTTCTTATGAGTGCCTTGGAACTCTTGGGATCAAAATCCCTTTGAGGTTAGTTTGTTGGTGTACAGTTCAGTTATTTCCGCCCAGTAAACTTAGGATCAAATAACCAGTTGGGGGAAAGTAATGGAGTTCTTCTCACCTTGTTTGCAAGGTGCAGATCCCATGGTTGGGTTACCACGTCCGTAGGGTTCTGGACCGTTGTCACCAACCCCCCATCCACCATGGTTCCCAGTAGGCTGCCCCCAGGCTGAGGTTCCATTGTCCACGCTGACTGGAGAAGGCGCTGGCTCCCCCCATGAGGGTTCTGGCTTGGGGTGGCCACTAGGCAGCTCGCCCCAGCCTGGAAGATACAGGGAAACAGGATGATGTTAGTCAGGACACAGAATTGGATTGCACAGTACAGATAAAGGCAGCAACTTCAAGGATTCAATTCAACAAAAATGGTGGTGAACATTGAGGACGGCCTGGCATGGTCCAAGCAAAAACAAAAATAAAAAAAGGCAGAGGTCCAAAGTTTGGTAACCTTTCATTTCCACAAGTAAAGAACTTGGTTGTGTCTATCTACTGCAAAACTGAATTAGCATTTCACAGCAGCTCTGCATACATGTTGCAACCAGGGTCCAAAAATAGCACACCAAATGCGGGTAAATGTCTTTGGCGAGTAAATTAGAGACTACACACCACAGCGGCGAGAAGATTATTATTATTGTTTTTCATACACGCGCTAGCGTGAGCGGCTGGCTTACAGTCACTTCAATCTGTTGGATCTGACGCGTTGCACGTGTCGTACTTGTGCGTAGTATGTAACAAGAAATGCGTCTGTTATCAAACAGCATTTTGTTTGTGATACAGTAGCTAAAACCGGAGGTAAGCCTACTTGTTGACAGCCTTCATGTGTAGGTTTATTGCTGGAGTGAAGCCCCCAACAAAGAAAAACTAAATCGTTCAGGCTGAGGAGACACTCCTAACCACGACTATCCCACCGAAAATGATGAGGAACTTCTGTAAAATACGGCGGTACAAAGAAGGTGTTCCAAGAAAATGGCTATGGAGTTTAAGGATGGGGTTATATTTTGCAGGGTGTGTCGAACATGTTTATTTAACATGTAGTGTTTGTAATGTAAAATATTGTCCAATGCAACCCAGATCCACCTTGTTAATTTCGTTAAATTATTTTGTTAGCTAGTTGGCCACTGTAGCTTTGTTAATACTCTTTAGTTAAGAATTCATATTTATTTATATTATTTTATATATTAAGTACATAATAAATTATCCTTCTAGCACTTAAAAGTGAAAAAGCCTACCACTGAATTAATTAATTCTAATAAGATGCACTTTAGTGTTGAATTTGTTTTTATATATCTGCATAAAGTTAATGGTAACACCATTTTTACCGCACACTACTATAATATTGATTGAGAATCGCATATGAGACCAAGATGACATGCAAAACACAACTAAGAGAAAATTGCACTAGTAAAAAGCTATTCATTTATTGGGCTGGTAAACAATCTGTCTGGTTGGTAAATCTTTTCATTTACCAGGCACCTTGGCAGGTAAGCCAAAAGTTTTAAAACAATGTCCCTACAGCAATAGCAACCACTTGCAATGTAGATTTTGGGAATGATTTAATACATATTTTGCATAGTTTTAATTTAACACCGAACATTGTCTTTTTAATCTGAATAACTCAATAAATGTCAAAATAATCAATAGAATACTTGATTACAAAAATAGTGATTAGTGTAATGCAGATATGAACATACCTAACAATTTTAACAACAACTTAATATTGAATGTTGATCATTCTGCCGGTTGATAAACATCATACTAGGGTAGTGTATCTCAACGGGGTGGTACTGCCCCCCAGGGGGCGTTCACAGGGACAACAGGGGGGCGCTGGAAGCAATATTTAAAAATGGGGGACGTTGAGCTAGTTTGGGGGACGTTTCTATTACACCGAAGATTCACAACAATAGGAGTTTACAGGTTTTTGCAAGCAGTTGAAAATGTTGTCTGCAAAGTAAAAACCTGACAGTTTACGCCACTAGAGACGGTGTATCGTAACTCTTCTTTTCAGTGTTTATGTCAGCGTCATGTGGCGCAGCTCCGTGCTGCCAGAACATGAAGTCAGTCGGGTGACTATATAATGTCACCCGAATGGCGTTTGCTGTGTAAACTGTTTCTTGGTGTTAGCCGTGGAAAATAATTTATTTCTGTTTGTTTATTTCTCTGAAGGATACCCCGTGAACGTCTTGTTATCACAGTGGTTACAGCTTTAAAAAGAGGGATATTCCGCTGTCCGACTCTAAAGTTAAGAGAGGGTGGGCCTTAGAGAGGGGGTGGGGCCGCAGAGGGCTGGCATAATTCGCTAATTTGGTTATTAAATTAGATGGAAATCCGAGGGCAGGCAAGGTTGTGTTTTTAAACGGATTATTGGCTTGAAGCTTTGTGTGTTTGGTGTTTGCCATTTAACAAGCTTTGGTGTTGAATTATAATTAGGTACACAGCAATTTCCTTGTTATTACATATACAGTAAAAATCATGCAGGTAATTATACACTGTTGATTATTAACTAACCTACTCCTCTTCATCAGGTAGTTCACAGTTAAATAATTTTGACCCATTAACACTGTAGATCTATTCCCTGGATTGTATGCAGGTTTGTTCCTAAGTTTTTGTCACGATAAATTAAACATTGGCTGTGGTTCAGGCTTTGGTCTGACCTTTACTCCAAGGTACAACTGCAGCTTAAGATCTGGTAGCTTATGTGCATATGTTGATCATGTCCAAATGAATATATATATATAAAAAAAAAAAAAAAAAATGAAGTTATAAAGCCTACATTTAAAAAAGGGAAATAAAAAGACTGCGTGATCCTACTCTGAAAGGAAGGAAATGACGTAATCTTTACTGTATATCTATCTGAATATCGTATATCTGTTCACACAAATAATATTGAGACATATCTATGCCATAATGGAGGTACAGAGTGCCACAGCAAAGGAAGAAACAGCCCATATCAACTACTACCTGCTGCTTGACATCACTTTGCTACATGGAAGAGTGAACTGGAGGAAACCATTGGTAATCGAGTGTTGTTTGGATTTTTTGATAAAGCATGCAGAAGACACAGCAACAATCTGGCTAAAGGTTATCTGGTTAGATGGGACCAAAATATAATTTCATGGACATAATGCAAAACAACTACAATTACCTTTTCCCCACTGAAATGACTGACAACACCCAAAATGCCGCTGACATAAACTCTAAGTTTGTGTAGCACTGACACAACAAAACGGAAAATAATTTCCCAGCAACAGTCATCCATGCATTGATTATGTCTGCTTACCTGGACCCATGAGGGGTGGTCTGCCGCGTGGTGGATGTCCAGTCTGGTGAGGCACGGCTGGGTCCATGGGCACACTGTTCAGGCCTTGACCCGGAGGGTTGTGTCCCCCGTGGCTCTGAAGGGGTGGTGGGGGGCCGTGGTATGTGTGAGGATGGTGGGAAAGGTGGTGTGGCGGGTGGACGTGGTGGATGTTGTTGTTTTCAGCAGAGCTAGAGGGAGTGTTCCCTGGAGGGTTCCCAGGGGGTCTGGCTTGGGGAGCCCCTCCCGGGTTGTTCTTGTCCCACAGGTTGACTGCCTTGTTGTAGGCAACTGGGTCACCCCAAGCAGAGGTGCCATCATCAATCTCGATCTTGCGTCGGATGGAGGGTGGGGAAGGTTCCTCCCACCCCGTGGGCTCTCCTCCTGAGGGATCCTGCTTACCCCCGCCTCCCCCATTGCCACCCCAGCTTGAACCACTGGGCTTTACAGGGCCAGGGCCACCCCAGGAAGCAATGCTCTCTCCTCTACCTACACTGCTACTACTATTGGAGCTCTCCTGGGGCTTGCCACTCCATCCTTGGACCGGGCGATTAGGGCGCTGAGGAGCCATGGCTGGCTCTCCCCAGCCTCCTCCACAACCTACATTTCCTCCACTATTTCCACCTATACCAGGTTTACCCCAGCCCCGGTTGCCCTCTTTCCAGCCTCCTTCTCCCTCCCAGGAAGGGTTGGTGGTAGTCCCATGCTTCTTCCCTTCTCCTGACTCTCCCCAGTCCCCTCCATCTCCATTGCCACTGCCTCCAGCACTGTTGCTCCAGCTGCCCTGGGATGGCTTGGGCCCCTCCCTCCAGCCCTGAGTCTTGCTGTGTGGGTCATCCCAGCTGTGGGACTTCTCGTCCGGAGCTCCCCAGGACTGGTTTCCACCTTTGGGCATATTGGGGCCTGGCCTTGAGCCTCCTTGTGGGGGGTTCAACCAAACTCCGGGAGCAGTGGGGGGCTTCTTGCTGCTCGGTGGCTCACCCCAGCCACCAGTTGGAGGAATGGAACCCCCCCAGTCAGGAGCAGCCTGAGGACCACCCCGATGAGTGGGGCCATGGTTAGAGGGCCCCTGAGGTGGCTCTGTGGGTGTATTGGGGCCAGAGGCTGCCCAAGAGTCTGTCCCTGCTGCGTCTGCCTTGCGTTGGGCGCGGGCCACCTCTTCCATGTCCCAGGTGGTGTGTTGGCGGACGGGGGTCTGGCCCCACCCCGTATTGCACAACACTCTTGGGTCCAAGTCAGGGGCAGGAAGTAGGGGAGCTGATTCATCCCTGGATGATCGATCCCTTCGATGGGAATGTCCCACTCCGTCCACGCCCTCGCTGCTGCCTTCGCTTGCCCCTGCAGTGCTGGGGGCACGGGTGCTCCAAGAGCTGGCCTGCTGGTCTGGCTGGGGTGGAGAGCTGGGAGAGTCCCAGCCCCCTTGGCCCTCCCCAGAATGCTGCTTCCCCCAGCCATCTCCACTGCCCTTGGCCCCCCAGCCTCCACAAGTTCCACAACCACTGTTTCCATGGCTCCCCCAGCCGCTGGCCCCAGAATCCCAACCTGAAGGCTCTTTTGAGGAGGTTACTGACTTTGAGTCTCCATTGTTGCCCCAGATGGAACTGTCATCCTCTCCATTGACCTGCTGGGGAGAACCAGGCGGGGGCTGGCCCGGGGAGCCTATGCCTCCGGGAGGGCCTCCCCAGCTGGGGAGACTGCAGATGGGGCTAGGTGGCTCGTGCTGTCTGCTAGTGTGATTTGGTCCATCAGTGTTAAGGTTCAGAGGTTCTGAGCTAAAAGACACATTTGTGGACAAGGACGGATGCTGCTCTGAGAGGTCTCCCCAGGCGCTGACAGACCCTACTGGCAAGTTGCCGTTGGTGCAGCCCCCAATGGTTCCTCCTCCGTTACCATTCCCCTGGGCGGGAGAGGTGGCCATTGGCTTGCTGAGGTTAGAAGGGAGTTGAGACGAGGTTTGGTTGGGGTTGGCTCCCCCTAAGCTGCCTCCGTCCCCATCGTGACCCAGCACTGGCCATGCTGAGGGGTTGGCATTGGGGTTAAGGTTCAAGTTAAAGTTAGAGGTGGTGGTGGTGGAAGTGGAGCCCCAGCCCCTGCCCCCTCCGCCTCCCCCCATTGGGCCATCACCCTTTCCCTCTCCACCCCCTACCACGTAGGACTGGGCAGAAACGTGAGGGGAGGAACCGGGCCCGGATCCCCAGCCCCGACTGGTTGCTCCTGGGCCTGAGGCTATGCCGCCATGGTGATTGGCTGAGCCGCCAGGTCCAGAGCTGGCCTCTTTGCTGCTCGGGTGGTTGGCAGGGAAGTGGCCTGTCTGACCATTGGCCCCTGTAGCCATGCTTATACTAATGCTGCTGGCCGGACCACCAGGGTCAGTGTCCGCAGGGCATCCTCCTGCAGGGCCCTGGCTCTGGCTGCTGCGCAAAATGGAGGGCCAGGCCTCTGTGTCGCGATCGTCAATGATCACTGGATCCCAGCCACTGTGATTGGTTGACGCTGGGGCGGAAGTGGAACTCTGATCGGCTGGCTGTTGTCCCCAGTGGGGATTTTCATACTGCGCTCCAGGGCTAGTGTGTGGGGGCAGCTCTGTTGGAGATGAGAGAGGACGGAAGACGAGAAAGGTCATTATACCAAGTAGAATCCATAAGAACAGAAGCAATGTGGATTAACCTCCAAGGACAGAACGTTGCCATATTAGGGATAGGATCCTGCAAATCTATTGGTTACTAGACTCCTCGTTCTAATAACCGATAGATTAGTGTAGTATGTCAACAAGAGCACTTAAAATTCAAAAATGCATCACCTTGACCTGTTTAATCCTTCCAAGGTTCATGTTGACCCCATGGCACACTACCACTACAAAAACAGATCCGTATCAAAATTAAAATGAGGGTCAAGTCTTATACAGCGTCTGTGGACAAACTCTAATACACCCTACTCGTGTATTTGCCTGTCTCCTGGCATCTCTTTAACGCTCTCCAGATTGTACTGGAAGACACAGCAAACCTTGCGATGGTCCCAAAGTGCCTGTATGCACCGGATGTTACGGCAGAAGTTGTTCTGGATGGATCTCCTCCCAGACCTGGATCAGGGCATCAGTGATCTCCTGGACAGTGTTTCGATACATAACGTCCCAGAGGTTCTTAATTTGATACAGGTCTGGGAAACGCAAGGGCCAGTCAATGGCATCAATGCCTTTAGGAATCTAGGAACTGCCTATGCATTGTCCTGCACTAGGAAAAACCCTGGGCCCACTGCACCAGTGTAAGGTCTCATGATGTCGGAGGATTCCTTCCTGGTACCTAACAGCAGTTATGGTAGTGGTGGCTAGCACCTAAAGGTCTGTGCAACTCAACAGGTATATGCCTCTCCAGACCATAACCGACCCAACATAAAACCGGTCATGCTGGATGATGCAGGCAGAATATGTTCACCACGGCATTTCCAGTGTCTTTCACGTCTGTCACGTGCTCAGTGTGAACCTGCTCTCATCTGTGAAGAAAATGGGGTGCCAATGGCTGACCTGCCAATTCTGGTTTTCTCTGGCAAATGTAAATCGAGCTGCACAATGCTGAGCTGTGAGCACAGGTACCACCAGAAGATGTCGAGCCCTCATGGAGTCTGTTAACGACATGTGCAACCTGAATGGGCTGCAGGTACTACCTTATGCTACCAGTAGTGACAAGGACACTAGCAAAATGCTAAACTAGAGAAGAATCAGTCAGGAAGGAGAGAGCAATTGTTTGTGGCCAGCACCTGCAAAACCATTCCCATTTTCAGGGTTGTTTTGCTGTTGCCTCTTTAATGCACCTGTTGTCACTTTCATTTGCACCAAAACAGGTGACAATGATTCACCAATGTTTATGCTTCCTAACTGGACAGATTGATATCCCTAAACTTCAATTTAGTCACATGCAGTTAAGGAACAACACTTCTTAAATCACATGCAGTTCCACACAGATAACACATTAATGTAATGTCTTCCGTTTAAGTACTGAACTCCACTGCTCTATCCTGCACTGCACTCTGCTGTACTGGTACAGACGGGGTCTAGCCGGTCCAACCAAATGCGGTGTTGTTACCCAACAGAGCACATTAGAATAACAGGCAGTGTGTAGAATACTACCCAAACATGCAAAGGACAAACATTTGACCTTTATCTGACCATAAAGAGAATTACAATTACGGTGACCTACAATTCGGTAGAATTAAATCCTTACAAAAAGTCTGTCATAGTCTGTCTTCTGCTCTTCTGTGAATTCCTCAAACACAAACAATAAATAGTAGAACTGTTTTCTCATCCAAAATAGGAAAGACCACCGCAGAGGTGTGAGGAACGACGAAGTTATAATAATGACCAATGAAGCAGGCTGGAGCATAAGAGACACAATACAAAACAGGAGCCAATCGAGACGCTGTTCCATGGTGACAACACAGCACTTTGCCAGTTCCATCTGTGTTGTCTTCACAGCGCCACTAAAGCACCTGCCTGACTGACTGCCTGCCTGCTCGTCTGAGGCATTTGCTTCTTTTAATGATTAGAAAAGAATCAGAAACAGAGACCACAGACAGAGACAGAAAAAAAGCAGCACTGTGTATAGGACACAGCTCTGTGGCGTCGTTGCTGTGTTAGTACAGGACGCCATTTTATAAGACCTGAACCGGAGCCAAAAATGCTGAGAGCTACAGTGTGTATCTCTTCATCTCTACCAGTCTCTCCCTCTCCCTTCCTGCAGCAGGCTCACTCTGCAAAAACACACGGACAACTGCTCACATTATTCAGAAAGCCGTCCACCGCGGCTCAGATGCTTCCTCTTGCGATCACATGCACACCACGACTAACGTTGCACCGCAACGCACAAACGCGGCAGGCGGATACATGACTAGAGGGGAGTCCCAGATGAAAAGGAGGACAATACCTGAGGAGAGGTACCTCCCGACCATGGTGAGTGAGCGCTATGTTGGGAGTGAGGTGGCGGCAGCACAGACGTCCATCCCCGTGAGTCTCCGGTCTCAATATGTCTGCCTGGCTCGGCACGGTTTTCCATCCCCGTGTGTCTCCAGTCTCAATATGTCTGCCTGGCTCGGCACGGCTTTCCATCCCCGTGTGTCTCCAGTCTCAATATGTCTGCCTGGCTCGGCACGGCTTTCCGAGGCTCAGTTTTTGAAATGCTGCCAAGAAGCGGCAAGCTCTCGCGGCATGACGGAGACACCTCCCCCCTCCGCTCCGTCCCAGCCAGCTTTGGCTTGACTGGAGACGTCCCGTCTCCCTCCCTCTCCCTTCGGCTTCATTTAGAACTCGGCTCCATTACTATGGGATGTTCTCGCCTGCTCTCCCTCTCTGCCATCTCTCCGACGGAGTGGTGGAGTAGGCGGGGAAGATGAAGGGTTAAGCCAGGATTATCGAATTGTGAGCCCAGTCCACTCGCACAAGAGGAGAAACTAAACAAAAGGGAGATCCCTTTTTGCACCCCCCCCCCCTACCCAACTCCTCCCTTTATGCCTTCGGAGCTGTCACTAAATATTTAGCCAGCACCACTCCATAGGCAATTAGCATGACTGGGCTACAATTGGAGCCAGTCCAACAACAGCATAGCGGCACTACAGACAGAGCATGTGCATTTGCTGCATGTCAGAAGTGCATCCAGACACGCATGAGACACATACTACATGTCATATGAACAAATGCACCTCCTGCATCACATGCAGTATTTCTTACTGCATGACGCAAAACCAGCTGCTTTCTGTGACGACATAAACAGATGGACTTGTCTGCTGCAGAACGTTGAAGGTAGAACAGCCGGTCAGGAGAGAAAAACAACAACACTTCGATGGCGGCATGGAAACGGCATAGACACATTAAATGAAGATCACATGGACATGGGAAGGAGGCCAGGAAGCTAAAACGACTGTCGTTAACAGAACAGCTTCCCCCTCCCATTGAAGCGTTAAAGTTCAAGACTGAATGCCAGACAACAGGGACTGTTGGCAGACAACAGGATCCTACATCACAGTAAATTAGGAGATCTCCGAACATATATACACAAACACTTAGTTTTACACAAACGCACACCACCTTGGGTTTATTATTTAGCATACAGAAGAAGTTATTTGAATATCCTGGTGGGTTTTCATCTTCTGATACCCAATGAGAGGGGGCAGCACTGAGGTAGCCTGTGACATCACGTCATGGACTAGCTCAAACTGCGCATTTTATGTATCCTCGAGACGCCATCTTAATCCTACTTCCTTGGCTTCAGATGCACTATTGAGGATTCATATCGGAATGAATGGTGTGATGATTCATAGCTTGTCTGTATTTTTCACAATGTACACACACACACATACACACACACACACACAGTGTGGATAGAGGGACAACGATCAAGAGAGTGAGGGGAGGGAGGAGGCAGGGAAATGTACAGCCAAAGGGAGAGGAAGAGCGAGAGAGAAGTTGAAATGAAGGAAGGTAGAGTTGGAGCAGAGACGAGGGATAGATATACCCAGCTAAAGGCTGTTGCTATTGGGCGCTAGCTGAAGAGAAGCAGCAGGCTAAATTATCCAACAGTTCCATACAATGGAAGTCAAACCAGAATAATGTCGGTAATTATGGGGCAACTTAGTGCCCACACTTTACTACTGATGTGAGTACAAAAATCCCTCTGATTGGCGTTGTGTGTGTGTATAATGCCCTCTATACAAACTGGCTGGGTAGCACTTTCCCCTCCTTGCCGATCCATGGCCCCACTGCTTTGTTCCCAGGAAACATGGAAGGAGGACCAAGCGTAATCTTAGCCTAGAGCCTGGGAACTATTGTGGGTGTTCCGGTTTTCCCCACATCACCTCTCCAGAATCCACGGTGAGTGAAAAGTAAAATCAGAACGAAAAAGGGAGATGACTCAAGTGATTAAAGAAATGAGAACGAGAAAGAGGAAAGGGGAAAAGTGATAAGAAGAAAGAGTAAGGATAAGAGACATGGTAAAGAAAAATGAAAGTGAAGATTGCGAGAGGGACGACATGATTAAGGATACAAGACAGCGAAGGAGAGAGGGACGACATGATTAAGGATGCGAGACAGTGAAGGAGAAAAGGAGGACACGATTAAGGATACGAGACAGTGAAGGATGACATGATTAAGGATGCGAGACAGTGAAGGAGAAAAGGATGACATGATTAAGGATACGAGACAGTGAAGGAGAAAAGGAGGACACGATTAAGGATACGAGACAGTGAAGGAGAAAAGGAGGACACGATTAAGGATACGAGACAGTGAAGGATGACATGATTAAGGATGCGAGA
>JACXGK010004243.1:0-26584 GCA_016801125.1 Novumbra hubbsi | reverse complement strand
GATACGAGACAGTGAAGGAGAAAAGGATGACAATACAAAGTAGAAAAAACACAACATATAAAATGTTAAACCTGAAGAATGATTCTTGAAAAATGTATAGCAACTTTGAATTTGATGCCAGTAACACGTTTTTGAAAATAAAATAAGGTGGGACAGGGGCAACAAAAGATTGGAAGTGCAAAGAAAAACTAGCATCCCAAAGAAAATGTGTCTGTCAGAAATAAGAAAGGGGAGGGGTACAACACTCTGTAAAAGACTGTGTGGGCAAATAGTGTAACCATTTAAGAATAACATTTCTCAATGCAAAATTGCCAAGAGTATGGGGATCTCATCATCTACACTAGATAATATAATTAAAAGCTTTAGGAGATTCCAGAGAAATGTACACAAGAAACAAGGTTGAAAAACAATTTTGGAGTGGCCCTTTGAACGGCAGCATTAAAAACAGAAACAATTCTGTTGTAGCGATCAGAGCAGGGGCTCAAGAACACTTCTGAAAACCCTTGTCTGAACACAGTACGTCGTTGCATCCACAAATGCAAGTCAAAACTCTACCTTCCAAAGAATTACCCTTAGATGAACAAGATCCAGAAACACCAGCACCTACTCTGGTCCCAAGCTCATTTTAGATGTTCCTTGGTCTGACAAATCAAAATGTGAAAAGATAATAGTGGTCACATCCTCCCGGCTGAAAGGGAGAGGGACTCCACGGCTTATCATCGCACAGTTCCAAAGCCAGGTTCTCTCTGCACATCTGTGAAGGCACCATTAAGGCTGAACAATAAATACAGGTTTTGAAGCAACATATGCTGCCATTCAGACAACATCTTTTTCAGCTAAGGCCTTGCTTACTTCAGTCAGGCAATGTCAAGGTAAACGTCTGAGTGATAACTTGCCTACCTGCAGCCCAGACCTGTCACCCATTGAAAACATTTGGCACATTATGAACCGAATGAAAATACAACAAAGAAGATGCCGCACTGTTGAGCAGCTTAAATCCTACAACAAGCAAGGATGGGGAACATTTCACTTCGAAAACTACAATTCCCAACGATTACAGAGTGCTGTTAAAATAACAAATAACGCAACACAGTGATAAACATGTCCGGTCCCAACAAATGTGTTGCTGGCATCAAATTTAAAATGGCCATGTATTGTTCAATAAAAAAATAACATTCCTCAGTTTCAACTTGATTGATACATTTTATTTGTTCTATTTTAAACGAAAGTGCACATCACTGCATCCTGTTTTTATTAGCATCCAATGCAGCATCCCAACTTTGGGTTGTATAATAGAATATGGCCTATAGCATTCAAAGCAAAGCCTACAACATCAACTAGACTATAGCTTCAATCTCCGTTATAATAACAATTAGACTATAGCTTGAGAACATTTCTCCAAAAGGGCTTGGAAATATGACATAGCTAAAGTTGGTTAACATTTAGTAGAAAACAACTTTGCCATCGTTATATTATCAAATTAACTTTGATAAAATAACTAGTAAAGTAAGCAAATAGCTAGCAATGCTAATATCGGTGGACTCTCAATATACATTAGGAGTCAAAAGTTGGGAGTAAACCTACTAAAGCGGATAGCTTTAGTTGCATCTATAACAACAATGAAATTGTAACTCCTATAAAAACTATTTAGAAAATAGTTTCAGCAGCAAGCAGTAACAGCAATATTTTTAGTTAATTCTACAATAAAAAGTCTCAAAACTTACAATGATCCTCAGTTTTTTTTATAAACAAGGTAACTACTACTGAGAAAGTTGTTCTCATTTTCAGCATTAACCAGGGAGGAAATCTGCCCAGATGTCTCAGCGGATACTACTACACTACTCTGCCACCCCAATATCGAAAACCGGCTGCCATACGGGGGATGCACCCTCACTGCCTCGCCCTCTTTACATGAAAGCACCTTTGACTCGCTGGGGAAATAGAAAGACAAGGAGTGGAACAAGTCAGAGGGAAGAGGCAGGAGAATAAAGGAGGAACAGAAAAGCAGTGTGCTGGGTTGACTTCTCAAGCCATTCCTAGTTGGAACACTGTCGCCTGGGCAGAATTCCAGGGGCTGAATCCGAGGGGGGGGGCCCAAGTGAATGCGATGGAGTGGGAGCGAGTGCAGCAGAAAGGGATCTTGTTACGGGTATGCAGGGTGCTCAGAATGCCATTAACCAACAGAACCTCAGCGCTCCGTTATATATGCCTTAAAATCAATACTGAGTGGGGGACACCTTTTTATAAGCCAGATCACACCACGTGTCCCAAGTACGTGTGTTACAGAGAGTGGGTGGAAGTGAGCATGCGTGTAAAAGTATTTTCTAGTGGTGGACTTATAAGATTTCAATGTGAGCTTGTCAAAGGCGGTTGGCTTTGTGCTGGACCGGTACGTCGGCCAGCCTATAGGGTCTCCTTGGCCAATACAGACGGCACAGATAGACGGCACGGCCTGCCAAAGGGGTGGAGTGAATCATGAGTTCTTACCGTAAGCCATGAGTCACCCAGCCCACAGAGCTGGATCTCTGCCACGCTCACTCCATTTCTCCCTCTACCCGTCTAGCCCCCCCCCAACCCTTTGCATTCTGTCACTTTCTCTTTTCCACCCCATCTTCCTTCCTGAATTCCTTGGTCTAGACATCTGTGGGGTGGAGATGACTTTAATTCAAGTGAACTGGCAAGAGAATTGATTGGTTTGGAGAGCTACTGTAACATACACGTGATTATGGAGTTCAGTAAATAAACCGCTGCTGGATTGATAAAAAACGGATAAATCCATTGTGCAAGGTAGGCACGGGCTCTATTGAAGAGATGGGGAAAAGGTTGAAGAGACGTTCAACGCCGCACATCAATGCCCTGGAGTGGCAAAGGGCCCACTGGGCTGTGTATTTGTTTTATCTACATCATTCCGTCAAGTGTCCTCGCACATTTTTCATCATGAGGGATCAAAAATAGTTCTCAAAGCCCTCTCTTGTCCCTCTGCAGTAGACACGGAGCTCTGCAAGATGGACAAACATCCCTAAAGGCAATAATCTGTTGGAAATGATGCCATGTTGAAAACCAGATGAAATCTCCCTTCCACGGCGGTTGCATGCTACACAATATTCTCTTCATAGAATCCCAGCCAGGTAGTGCACAGTGAAAACAGATCATCCCCCACAGCAGCACGCAGCATGTATACCGGCCTGCAGTCTGGATCATAGTGTGGTTCACATCGAACCCGATAGGCACTGACGGTAACAACAGAACACTTTACCGTGTCATTTATGGAAATCAATTTCAAAAATGCCTGGTGCACTAGGGTGGTATATTAAGTAATTTATTTTCTTTTCACCTAACATGCTCATTAGAAGTTGCAGCAATTTGCCGTGGCTGGTAACAATATTAGACCATGGGCTATATGGGTCTCTCATACATGAACTAACACTTCTATTATAGGCATTCTAGGGAGGTGTGAAGAGTTTTGGGAGCAGTATACTGTAGTCCAGCAGTGTAATGAACAGTTAAAGATACAGTGAGGTATTTAATTGATTTGCCAAAATAACCATTTAGGTGGTAATGTGTAACATGTCGTTTATATGTGGATGATCTAAAAATCACTAACAGTTCATTTAGCCATAAAATAATACGCCTGAAAGCCAATGGTTTTGATAACATGGGCACATGTGCCGTTTTGGCACAACAGTTTCACTTTTACAACCAGTTGTCAAAATCCTTGAATGCATCCTTAACAGTCTGCTGGTGTCTGGATGTGGTGAGCATAGTCCCGTTAGTCTCTATGGGGCAGACACACAGTTGCTGAGGGTAAAAACAAACAAACAAAAAAACAAACAGGCAGGGTTGACCAGACTGGGACAGGACAGCGATGATCCTGCCAGAACCAGACAATGACTCTCCCTGCAGAGCGTTCAATACATTTCCCTCCTCGTCAGGCTAACAGACCAAACAGGAGGTGGGGATGGACTACAGGATCGGTGTGAAAGACCGTGTCAGGATATGTTGGGGAAGTCTGAGGTAAATCACCAGCTCCTGGGGTTTTGCCTCTGTGAGGCTTCAACCCAAAAGCCCTACACCCTACCGTAAGTACTTTGAGTGTTTGACGGGAATGATGTCAAAGAACACAGAGAAGAACTGAGAATAAATGCCAACCTGTGTGCGCTACACCAGAGACGTCCTGACTCCAGTCAGGTTGGGGGCGTCCAGGCAGGGTGGCAAGGGTCCCAGGGGGGAGCGGCTGACCCCTCTTCAACAGCTGCTTGTGCTCTTGCTGGCGGAAGCGCGGAGGGACCTCTCTGGGCGAGTAGCGCGGCTGGGCAGGCGGGGGTTGGGACTGCTGGGCACCGGGAGGGACACGCTTGCCATCACTTCCAGTGCTGGGGGGTACAAATGGGGTGGCACCGGAGTTGGTGGGGGGAGGATGAGGGGTCAGTCCGGGCTTGGCAGGGTCGGGCACTGTAGAAGGAGAGCAGGAGGAGGGTGAGGGCACCAGACAGAGATGTTTTGAAGTACCAAGGCATTTTTTGAAAGTCATGATCAGGTCTGTCACTCAATGGCAGCAATGTCCATTAGAAGGGTAAAACAGTTCGGACCAATAATATTTAGGATTGAAGGGCTACCATATCCAAAGAATGGAACCACAAAACTCAAAGTCATCAGACCGAAGAACAGATTTCCACCGGTCTAATGACCACTTCTCATGTTTCTGGGGCCAAAAAAAGTTGCTTCTTATAGATGTCCTTCAAATGGTGGTGTCTGTGCAGCTATCTGACCACTAAAGCCTGATTCTGGCAGTGAGCTACCTGAACAGTCCATGTTAACATGTGTCTGCTGCTACCTGAACTCGATGAAGCATTTATTTGGGGTGCAATCAGAGGTGCGGTTCATCGCCAGTTTCTGAGACTGGTAACCCGTACTGTACTTATCCTCTGCAGCAGAGGTAACTCTGCGTCTTCAATTCCCGGGGTGACCCTCATGAGAGAAATATTCATTATAGCATTTATGCGATGGCTCTTAACGAAAATAAGTTATTGAGCTTGACTGACCCTCATAAAGTAATGATGGACTTGTTTCTTCGCTGACACCAAGGACAAGGGTGGGCGACTGCCTACAATATGGAATGCACCTGTTGATGCCAGACCCCTCACCTGTTGATGCCAGACCCCTCACCTGTTGATGCCAGACCCCTCACCTGTTGATGCCAGACCCCTCACCTGTTGATGCCAGACCCCTCACCTGTTGATGCCAGACCCCTCACCTGTTGATGCCAGACCCCTCACCTGCTGCAGCTGTACACCAGTCTACCTGCCTGCATGACACATGCACAGGAACCAGGCAGGAATGCCCTTGAGCCAGAGTGAACCATGCTTTAGCCTCTCCCAATATTGCTTTATTGGCCTCTCCACCACTCAACTGTCACCCTCTCTTTGCACATTGTTCCTGGACATTGTGGCTACATTAACAACAGCAGATGTAAGCCATAATTCGTTCAGCAAATGGTCCCTGCTGCTAATTCACATTCAAGTGTTTTTCTAGTTAAACTGGGGGCATTTTTCTACACCATTACATTGCGCCCGTCATCCGCTGGCGATGGATAAAGGGGTGGGGCGAGCTGCCTGTTCTCAGGCTTGGCCAATCGCAACATGGTGAGGAAGAGAGGTACAGGGAGCCCGGGGGTGTTGAGCGGAGAAGGGGTGTGTCCAATAGCCCCACCCTCCTGCAGTCTCGTTGTCCCACTGTACATGTGACAGTCTCACGGGCTGAATCTAGCTCTCCCCTTAATCCGCTTACAATTAGAGCATTATTCTACCTCTACACTGTCCCTCGCGCACGCACACACACGAAAAACGACCATAATCTCACATCCCCTACAGTCCTTGTTTATTTGAACACAGAAATTGCTGCACCAAATAACAGTTTGCATGATGTGTGTTGAAAAGACGGCTTAATGGTGATGGAGAGCCGTAATTTGGATCCTGGTTTGAGAGGTGTAAATCCCGCAAACCAGGACGACTAAACACGAGACATGTCTAGATACAACTGAACAACATTGGATACTCCAAATATGATATTCACAAAAGCTCTGCTGCCCCATGCTCTAAACGAGTTACAGCTAAGCCACTGTGGCTGCCACATTGCCCAGGTGCCTACCAACATACCCAAGACAGGTTGCATGTAATTCAGCCTGTACCGTGATCACACATTCAAATGAACACAAATCAAACAACTAACTAAAAAGAAACAAAAACTGTACAAACTGCCAAAATGCATACAAATGAAAATAAGAACAAGAGACAACAAAGTTCAAAGTTGTGCGATAGGCCAACTTGGTGAGAGTCCTCAGCTGTGTCAATTCCCAGCTCATTAAAGATGCACATTAAAAGGATGGCCCAAAGACACCAGCGCCCGGTGCCAAAGAGGGGAACCAATTCGGAACTTTAAAGCACCTTTAATATGGTTATTGAAAAGGCACACATACGAAAGCAAGTCTCTACATAGGCAAACTCACTATTCAGAACGTTATAGAGAATGTTAATTCCTGCAGTGGCCAGGGAGATTGGGAGAGACAACCGAGGAGGTACCGTGTGCTTTGATCACACACAATCGCATGCCGATTATAGGCTCCGCAATAGTCTACCAGGTACAGTAAGAGATTCCTGGTTGAGAAAATGCAAAGAGTGCAAAGCTTTCATTGAGGCAAAGGGTGGCTACTTTGAGGTATAATATACATTTACAGTTGAGCTATAAAAAAAAAAAAAAAAGAATTATAAAGAGTTTTAACACCCTTGCATGTATGGCCTTGTTATAGACACACAGTGACACACACAGGTTAAAATGACAAATAAAGGTTAATTTCCCACACCTGCAGCTTTTTAAATTAGTATCGCGCACTGAGCAGGCTAGATACTGAGCCATGGGGAGCCGAAGAGTCAAAAGAAGTGCGTAACAAGGTAATGGAACTTTATAAAGATGGAAAAAGATATACAAATATTTCCAAAATGACAGTCATTACTGTTCAATCACTTATTAATAAGTGAAAAATTATGGGATTACAATACGCCTGACAACACCTTGACTCGCCTTGCAGCTTCTGGCACACTGTAATTTGGAGTAACCAAAATAGAGTTTTATGGTCACAACCATAAGCGCTATGTTTGGAGAGGGGTCAACAAGGCCTATAGTGAAAAGAATACCATCCCCACTGTGAAGCTTGGAGGTGGCTCACTGATGTTTAGGGGGTGTGTGAGCGCTAAAGGCATAGGGAATCTTGTATAAATTCATGGCAAGATGAATGCAGCACGTTATCATAAAATACTGGCAGACAATTTGCATTCTTCTGCACGATAGCTGCTATACATTTATGAATTACTTGAAAACAGTTTGTCTTTCAACCAGCTTCATGATTTGCTGGAATGCATTTCCAACAGTCTTGAAAGTGATATCGTGATAACCCTTAAGTTCTTGCACTTTATTAGTTGTATAACTACTGCCTACAGTTGTTTCAGTGAAAGCACTGTAAATAACAAAAACACTGAACACTATCATTCATGTTAAATAAAACACTTCCCATTTAATTCTAGAAAAAGAAATTCTAGATGCTGTTTTTTAATCAGATTAATCAACTCTGTTACAAATTAAAATAAATGCTTGTTTGTATTCATCTGATGTTAAAGCCTGTATAGTGTACAGATGAAAAGCTTTTTACAAGCATTTCTAAAACCTCTGCACAGCACAATACTGTAGATACTAGGCCTACTCTCAGTGCATCTGTGGACTTAAGTGTTGTTTCTTAGTGTGCTTAGGTTAGATAGCCTTGGAGGGAATATGTTGTTAGGGTATAATTAAAACTGATTCAATATGGGTCTGGTCTGTAGTTAGTAGGAGCAGCTACTATCTATCAGAACGATGCCAGGGTCAGATCACTTGGATCTACACTTGTATTACAGATGAACTATGGACAACGAGATGAGAGAAGCAGAGACAACAAACTGATTTCAGGCTCAAAGCTATCCAACATACTTTCTCCTGTGTGCTACACGCATTACAGGACAGAGAACCACCTGGATTGGATCACTGGAAAGGTCACGTAATCCAAAACACAGTAGGAAACATCGCTAATGTGTAAAATTGAGACCTCTCATTTTCAGACACACCTTCACTGACATTTGTTGAGACCTGATATTTGGTCAGGCCCCTACCTAAGTGACTGCAATAACTGACATAGGAACTTGACATTACTGACAACAGGACTTGATTAGTATTAGCATCACTCAATCAATTGTTTTCCTAAATTGACTGGTATTTTGATATCTAATGTATGTTAATTCCTCACAAGGCAGGTGCAGGTCCAGAGGACTACATATGATGACAATCCCAAAATATTCCAAAAATCAATCACATTGGTCACTATCACCACAATGCTATACAGTGTAATGTGTCAGAGTGACATGTGACCATTGCATCATATTTACATTTAATTTACTGAATAACAAAGCCTCATAGGCCAGATAATCCTTGTTTATTATTTTCTTTATTGTTTTTAACAGAAGTGTTTGGGCCATTTCAGTTCGTTAGGGATTGGAATGTACTTTTATTTTGCTAGTTGTATCAACATGTAACGATTATTTGTTACATGTATGAAGGTTGACTGTTGGAATGCATGAAAAGTAAATGATTTATGTTTGACACAATGTATGATAGTGCAGACTAACTCTGGTGCCTGTTACTGATGGGCCTCACACCTGCTGTGTATGCCTCCTAACGTGGTTGTCTTTTTCCACTCCAATGTGCTCTGGCATAAAAGCATGGGTTAACTTTGTAATCATTGAAGGTTGTTTGGAGAACATGTAAGACAGTGAAAGGTTAACGTAGATCAGGGGTGGGCAAACTACAGCCCGAGAGCCAAATGCGGGAGGAATTAAAAAACAACTCACCAGCCCATTCTTATACACCCGAGTCAGAATCTAAATTGTTTACACATTATTAACTATTTACTGTATACATGTTTTAACTTTGCAGGCCATTGTCTGGCCTGCAAATCATTTATGATTAACAAATTCCAAAAACAAATGCGGCCCTCCATATCCTTTCAAAATCTTGATGTGGCCCCCCGAGCCAAAATGTTTGCCCTCCCCTGACGTAGATGGACTCATGCAATAAAGAAGACATCTCCCCTGACTTGAATGGCTCTTCATTTGGTTTTGGACAGATCTGAACAATTATGCAAGATTTGGGTTTCGGGTTAACCAAGATATAAATATGTGATGTTTTTACGTGCAATTGTACTAATGAGGAGTCTTTACATCAGGGGAAAACATTATCTAGGCAATGAATGCAGGACACTGGGAAACACTGGTTGTTTAATACACACTACGTTCATAACAACACATGTGCCTGTGTATAGTATGTGTACACTTTTAAAGAATACAGTCCCAGAGGGGGATGAGCTAGGAAAATTAATAGCCTACAGTACGGACCGACATCACAAAATAACCACTTGCAAGGACTGCAATAGAACACAGGCCATGTAATGCAAATTAGCATATCAAAAACAAGCACAAATAAGAGACGACAGATTCCCCTTACCACACCACACCACACCACAGTGCAAGATATTATTATGAAAAAAAATAAGCTATACAACCCAAATTATGTATGAGATCAACTTGGCTAAAACAGAAAAAGCAGCATTATCTGCCAAATGAGTCAAAACAATGTTGTTGGCATAAGCTAAAGGATGATAAAGCATCATTATGGTCTGATAGTTATCCGAATTAATTGAGATCAGATTCTCCCTTCTCTCAGATGACTTTTGAATGAAATGCAGGCCTGGTTTTCCATTAATCATGGTATTTTGGTTTACAAGTATTTCAGCAATGCATCTTTTTAGCAGTGCCAAGATATGTATTCTCCAAAACCCCAGACAAAAGATATTTAATCTTGGGAATATTATTGAAAATGATCCGCAGCTCAAAGACATATGTAAGACACGTCACTCATGCCGTGTGTGCCAATGCACCCCAATACCATCACAGAGGTTGGCTTTTAAACTGTGTGCTGATAACAATCCGGATGGACCCAGAGGATGTGGTGTCCGTGATTCCCAAAAATAATTTCAATAATGACACATTAGTCCACAGGACATTTTTCCACCTCGCCTCACTCCACCTCAATGAGCTCTGGCCAAGAGAACGCAGCAGCATCTCTGGATGTTGTTTATATCTGGTTTCTTCCTTGCACGGTTTTGTATTAACTTGCATTTTGTGAATGCAACAAACTGTGTTCACAGAATGGTTTTTGGAAGTTCCTGAGCCCATGCAGTGATGTCCACTTGTTGCAATTGCAACTCTTTGCAATTTTATTTTGAGGAACTGCTGCACTATTTGGCCTAGCATTCTTTCACGGAGTAATGAACCCCTTCCCACATTTAGTTTAAAAAGAGGTTGCTCTTTTTATACCCTAATTAGTTGTGAGACCTTCCACCAGGTTCTTTTTTATATTACACAACATTTCCAGTGTTCAGGGCCCCCAATCCCATCTTTTATTTTAAACATGTTACTGTCATAAAAATCTAAGTGGGCATTTGTTTCTGTTTCAACATTAGATATGTCTTTGTACAACTGTCTAATAAAAATAGGCTTTAAAGTATTTCTTTTTACTTTTTTGGAAACAGGGTTGTAATTTGGATGGAAAACACCCCCACAAGATATTCCTATTTCTTTATACAATACCACATCTTGCTTTTCTGGCTAAAAATACAATAGTTGTCTGATCTGACCATAGCACGCTGTCATCAAATTTAAAAAATATATATTTTTTGTAATTCCAGAACCTTACGTTTATGTCATGAGAGTAAATTCTCTCTCCTGGCAAGTTGCTCAGATAGCTTGTTAAAATAGAGTGGGAGTCTAATTGTAGTTTTGGAGATAAACTTACATGCAAAACATCTGTGTTAATTCCTGATCATTATGGTTGTAGCTACATCTTATCGGTGGCCATTCATTGCTTTTATTCCTTTTAATATACAGTGATGTTTAGATCTACTAATACTAACTACGTATCTACACATCAAGAAGCTTTATCCTAGCATTGGATCCTTACTGGATTGAGTAACGATTCAAAAATATATTGCACGCACACCTTCCTCAACTTTAACTTTCAACCCGCGACTCCTGTTAAGTCGTACAGGCTGGAACAGGACCGTTAACAGATGCACTAATGAGATTATAAACAATCCCTCAAGACATAAGCACCACACAGCCCCATCTGTCAATTTATCCCATCTCTAGTCTACATAATAGGCCCCGTCCCTCCGATCAGGCCAGGCCCCTTTCTGCCTCCCTGTCTCTAGCCCAGGCCACTCTGACCCCCCCCCATCAAGAGAAAGTGAGATAGTGAAGATGTGTGAACTGTCCCAGCTTAGTGCATCATGTACATAGTCGTTCTCTGAGTAGCTCTCCCATTACTCTGATGAATCCCTTCTCCCTCCCTCCCCCCACGTCTGGCTGTGAAGCCCCCAAGGAGGTTAGTGGGAAACTGCTGTCATTTCTCAGTGCTTCCAGTGTTCTGCATCCTGTCCTCCAATAGGGCTTAGGTACAGTCAAGGTGTTTACATTATACCAGATTATTCCTCCCTTCCTCAGCCATATGTACAAACAAATAGAGCTCCACCTCAAGCCATAAAAGTCCAGCCACAAAAAGTTAAATCCACCTCAGAAAATGACAACTTGACATGAAGCAGAATTTTTAGAGCCACAAGGTGCTTAGATCAGGAGCGGCCAAACTACTATAATGGATTAAAAAATATAGAACTATTTTTGTGGCTCGGTTCTGATGAACTAAAAACCTCGGCCCACCTGGATTAGATGAGGCAGGAATTCTTTTAAAATGTTAATAACTGCACAAACCAAAAGCAGCTCCATGACTCACATGGTACATTCTACTGTAAACCCATTTAAATAAGATAAACCCACATGCAACTCACTACACAGAAAAATCAGGAAACATTTCAGTTCACTTTCAGAGGATGAGGCGAACTTACCTTTGGTTGTCTGTTCAGGGGCCTACAAAAAAGAGGAAAAATATACATTAGCGAGACAGCAAAAAAACATGCGTGCAGAAACATAGTAAGCACTACAAATTAACAATGGCTGGACAGATAAATCTGGTAAACATACCGACAAGTTGATCCATGTGTATTTTTTTTGGTCAAATGAAACCAAATGAAGTAATAGGTGAAGTATGTGACTATTTGAAACTAAAATAACATCAAAACATCTTTAAAAAACACAGATAAATACAGCCAGCCAACTCAATAGGAACAGACTATTCGTGGTAAGGTTCTTGTTAGCACTTTTCAATGGTAGATGTTTCATGTTCATCTCTCTCTGCTGCCATGCTCAGGGACAGTGGCCCACGGGTCAGGGATGGAAGTCGGATCAAAAGGAAAATAGCGAACAACATCTTAGAGTTCAAACACACACAGACGTGCACAAGCTGGCATAATTAGATACATCCCAGCATCCCCCTTCTGCTCGGCTTTATGGCGCAACACAGGATTGTAAGCTAGGTTACTGGGATCCAGTAGCCGCTAGACACGTTAGCCTGTTCTGCCAATACAGAGGAAAGGGATCCCGGGGGGGGTTAGGGTTAAGGTCAAATACAAGAAGGTAAACGGGAGCAGGGAATTATATTATTATTGTGGTTGTGATCCATGTTGTGACCATCGGGTCCCCATGAGGTATGGTGGACAGTCCCCACTAGGAAAAACAACATGTTTGGGCATGATGAACATTTTTAGGAAACCTTTAAGTTCAGGCTTTACAGGTCAGAGTTATTGAGGTGAAGGTTTAGGTTAGGGAACAGAGATTAGGGTTGCTTTCTTCACAAGGATAAAGAAAACGTTTGTGTGTGCATGCATGCCAAGAGGAATGCAGGTAGATAAACACATTAGCTTGCTAACCTTGATAAGCAACCAAGTAACTTTTGATGTTATGGTCCACAAAGCACCACAGGGAGTATGTCTATTTAGCTTGTTAATACGACCCATTAGAGGCTTTTCTTATTATTAATAAAAATAACAGACATTTCAGTATATTGGCTGTTTAACCAATTCACCGTGTTTAGTAATATAACCATAAGTGCCAAAAACAACAACAACTTTGGCTCACCTTTTTCAGAGCGGTTTCCTTCTTTTTCTTCTGTTCTTGCTTTTTCCCCCTTTCTTCCATCAAACGGTTCTCATCTCATGTTCCCGGTTTCTTCTCGCAGCTTGAAGAGAGGATCAACAGAGAGATGTTTTTTTATATCAGGTTGTATTAACGTCATTGACAGATTCAGACTGTGCGCACTATCTGTCCTTCTGGAAACAATACAGTAAGGACACTCATTTAAAAAAGGAGACTCAACTTCTTAACTATATGCCTGGGAGCAAAACATTTGTCCAACATATTGTAAGCATAAGTTTCATTTAACAATGTTTAAAAGCACAGAACAGAGGTTTACCTACAGATTAAACATTAGATTATTAGCTTTACATTGAATACAGAACAAACAACATGTGAGTGAATGGACAATACACAGACAATAAAAATAAAAAAACTCGGACAAGACACTGGAACGAGGGGAAAGGAGAGGGTTGTGTGAACAGAGTATTGAGGCGGTGGATGAAGATGATAAAAGATTCAGAGTCCCGGATGGATTGTGGAAGTGAGTTCCACATCCTTGGAGCGGCCCTAGAGAAAGCCCTAGGGGTTGGGGTGATGTGCTGCCAGGACTTGGTGTGGGTGAGGAGTCTGGCTGCTGAGTTTTGGACCATTAGTAGTTTATGGAGAGACGCAGGGTTGTTGCCAGAAAGAAAAGAGTTGCAATAGTCAAGACGAGAGGAGATTAATGCATGCATTAAGGTTTCAGCTGCCTTACGGGAGATGGAGGCCTTTAGCTTGGCAATATTGCAGAGATGAAATAAAGCGTATTTGACTGTCTGTTGAGCTATTAATACAACACCTAAAGTCACAATAGATCGTATGGGTTGAAGACAACGGCAACTCGAGGTGTGCACAGAATGTGTTCAGATTACCGGTAAACAATTTAATCCATAAAAACATTGTTTGGGCCTACGCCAAAGTTAAAAAGCCTAGCTATTCCTGGGCTGTCTTGAAACAGCCAGTCTCCATTCAAAAACAATGAACGGCACTAGCATCAACTAGTAACAGAAATGCCCTTCAACCTGAAGAGTTGTTTGTCCCCGGTACTGGTTTAGCTGGAGAACCAGTACCGGCATAAAAGACCACAATGTCCAGAATGGTTTCAGTATTAGTTAGTCAGAAGAGGCCACTGCCAAGGGGACAGGATGATTTAGGCCATGCCTGCATACCCAAAGACCAGCTCCCTCTGCCCCTCTGGCACGCTTCTCTCCAGCGGTGTGGGCCCCAGGAGAGGTCAACCTGTGTTGCCTAAATCCGCCCCAAAAAGTATTCTTTACCACAATTAGATTAAACATACTTGTTTTTATTTCATAACAGTATGCAAGTCCTTTTATTAGATATTATGTTTAGACACCTGCTTAGACTATTAATGATTACGGTGCTAGACAATGAGCATTTGTTATTAGGAATGTAATCATGGCATGGCCTAGGAGAGCAACCATACATTAGATTTTCGAGGCCTGACTTATCTACTATAATTCAACATTTTAGTAAATGCTGGCCAATAAGTACGTACATGGGAAGTAAGTAGAGTAAGTAAGTAAGTAGTTCCCATCTACAATAAGTAGATGGGAAGTCCAATTCTTTTCTTTTCAGATCTTTTCAGTAACACCCTCAACTGACAATTCTACATACATTTATAACTAATAGGCATATAATACAACTGGTCTAGTTTGCAGCTGCAACACAATTTAATTGTGTTTAGAGGGCAAAGAGCACTCATCACTTTTACATTATGATCAGTGATAAATATATTATTATATCTCTACCAGGCAAAAATCTTTTTGGTCAGTAAATTCACATTACATGAACAGACAGCACCTTCATACTGGAAAAACAGATCTGGTGTGCCACATTGGAGCCCTCCAAGTATGCAGGGGGGGGGGGGAATCCCATCAACCACAAAAATGCAGAAAAGTAAACCAAACATACAACTGTATTAGGAACAAGAAAAAACAGAATGGGTAAGGTTTAAGATATTTCTCCAACTCAGCGAATTGAATGTTAGTACCGAAAGCTCTACTCCATGACGTCACTAGACATTGCAGACCCACAAGGACAAAGAAAGGATATTTTTCATTTGCAGCTACACTCATTCGGGCACCACAAGCAGCCCTCCAGAATAACATCTATGGAGCTTCAACGGCAGTTGAATTTTACAATTAAATTCTCAGTCAGTTATCAGAGCAGCTGTTTTGCAAATGCCTTCCAAGAATGAATCGCACACATAGAGCACAGAACATCCACAACATAAGAACTTAAACTCCATTTACATAGTGGTTTCAACATCTCCATAAAAACCTAGCACGCAGCAATTTTTCCGCAACATAATACATTATTCTTGCCTGTTCGCTTAACAGGCAAGAAGTCAAATTAAGACCAATCACCTTAAATATCATCTTAGTGCTGTGCTGAATAAACCGAAAATCTCAAGGGCGAAAGAGCATGGTTTTATAACCTTAAGCATTATATGATCCCATTATTACTCCTGTGAAGAGCTTATTGATGTTTAGAGTACAGTGGAGTACAGCTGTTATAACAATTTGTAAAAAAGAAAATTGGAGAGGATACCAACATCAGATCTTAAAATTCCTTCCTTAACAAAACACTGAACTTAGAAAGCAACATGATACATCGGTTGTAATTGGTGTTGAATGGTCTCTCACCCTGATCAGGGGTGCCCAAACTTTTTCCTATGAAGGGCCAAAAATCAAACTTGACTGAGGGCTGTGGGCTAAAAGTAATGTTGCATTATAACAAGCTGTATTATATGGTGTGGCGGGCCAAATCAAAGGTCTCCGCGGGCCATAATTTGGGTACCCCTGGACTAGAATCACTTTGTCTTAGTGCCTAGATACAACTAAAAAAACATCTACACCAATCAAAAACATTTATCAGCATGAGATGTAGATAGTCGTCAAATCTCCTAAAACAAATCACATTAAATATATGAGTTAAAGTCTAACCATTTTGATCTTATTTCTAGAGCAAAACTGTGAACCAGATTGCGATGGGAACACCAGTCATTAGGCAGAGGGAAAGGGATCTGCTTTTCTTCATGGTATTTCAAGCACAAAAGTATATTGATGGCACTGTGTACTTTCATTATGACGATATAGACCGATTGAAGAGTTCTAGACAAATGTACAAACATACAATTGTGGTCAAAAGTTAACAAACACAAATTGCATTTCAGGGGTCTTCAAATCTTACCCTACGAGGTACGGAGCCTGCTGGTTTTCTGTTCTACCTCATCATTAATTGCACCCACCTGGTATCTCAGGTCTAAATAAGTCTAGAATTAGAGTGAACTGGCTTCACAGGTCCAGATTTGAAGACCCCTGATGTATGTCATGGCATACAGTTATAAAATTGTCACATTTTACAAGAGGCTTTACAAGATTATAAAGTCAGAAAATAACCAAATTTCATGACTGTTTTGTGACAAAGAAGTATGTGCTTCAATGATTCCATCACAGAACAATAGGAGTTGTAGTAATTATTGTAAACTCATACTGCCATGACGTACATGTTTACATACAAGTGTATGTAAACTTCTGACCACAACTGTACCTATTGGCTAATTAAGAAATCTGGGAAAAAAGCAAGCGCTCTGATAATCATATATAAAATGTGACACCATTTCAGTTGATCTATGTTTCCTTATGTTTACATTTGATGAACTGTTGGAAAGAACTGCTAGAACATTTATTGAAAATGTTAACTATAAACAGATCATTTCAAGTTCAAATTAACTATTAGAATTAATTCAGTTAGTATTATTTTTCCTACGTTGTGGTGGTCCATTTATTAGTGTGTGTTTATATAGAGTTTGGAAACACTAGCCAATCGGTGGAAAATTGTGAATATTCGATAAAAACATATTTTAAGATTTTCTCTTCTAGGCTAGCAGTAGCATTCCTCCCAAACTCGCCATGTATTGGATCCCATTGTTCCATGGAATGCTTTGTATGGAACAGGGCAGAGTGATGGGACAACATAATCGTCTATTGACAATTAGGCAGCCATTAGCGATGACATCAGTATTTCAAAAACAATGTTTTACTATATTTCAACTCGACATGTCCGCCGGGGCATGAGCATGCAGAACAGTGAGACCAAAAGGGACTAATGTCAAATGGTCGGTCTTATTCCATATAGACCTTCATGTTCAAAAACACAGTATGTGGACAATAGACTACTAACCTAACCTAACGAAATTGATCAGCGTCCAAACAAACCCAATTTCCTCAGCTGTCACAAACAACTTAATTTAGCAGAGCTAAGAAAATGATAGTGCATTTATAAAAGGGAACAGGGAAATGAATGTTCTTTATATGCATTCATTTTAACGCTTGAATATAAACACAGCATAACCTAAGTCAAAAATATATATTTTTTTAATGACATGATACAAAACTATCATGCTTTTCTCAATTCTTTATATTTTTATTCTTTGTTCTTGCAGTTTCTAAAACTGACTGGCTTGCTTCTACTGGCAAAAACAAGTAAATGTGTGTTAATACTTTGTGTTAGTCCCTCCAATCCAGTCCCGACAATGTTTCGACTGCACTGTACACCCATCCAATTCTAAAGCAACCTTGCACACCTAATTTGGGACAGGTTGGCAAAAAGAAAGTATAACCACGTTTACTGGTACCACTAAACCATTGGAATAAGTGGCTTTATTTGTTATCATGGTCCCCTTCGGCGCCTCCCATGAATACAGAAAGCCTGAGTGCTGCTCATCGGGTTCCATGACCCAAAGAGGGGTGCGAATGCCTACCCTCTCTGTGCCCCTAATTCCCTTTCCCAGAGCCAAAAGACCACAGCACATTAATAGACCACCAAGTTTCTCATCAACATTCCCACTCCCGCCATAAAGCATATTCGTTTTCACACCTCAACAGCCGCAATGTACATCGGCAGCAACGATATATGTCACAGGAATACCAAAAGACACAATGTGTTCACCAAAGAAATTGTAAAAAGGTTGACAGTTCATCTGTGAACTTTACATTATGATCATTGATCTCACGTTCAAGTCTGTGTCAGTGTGCAGGATGAGGGAACTGTATTTATGCAAAAGCAATGCATGATGTTCTGCATTATCCCATATTATTAGCACAGAGAATAACTGAAAGATTAAGATACAAAAAATACTATATACCAAAGAGGAGAATGCCATTCTGTTGAGTACATGCAGTTCAGTGTAATGCCACAAAATCTATTGAACATCTCCCAAGTACCCAGCTGACATGAGCTACCGGACAGCCTGCGCGCATCCATAAACGTCTCCTCATTGTAGTGTTAGTGAAATGGGAGCAGAGCGACTCAATTTGACGACAGCTTGGACATTTAACGGCTCAATTTAATGGAAGGGCAGTGGGCTGCCGGACGACATCACTTCTACAGAAAACATACAGCTTAACTGTTGTCTAATTAGGACCAAGAGGAGAGAAGAATCTGCAAAATTGAAAGAAAGAAAGAACAAATGAATTGTAAAAGCATGGAATTATTTAAACTAATACCTGAAAAGGTTGGAGACCCCAACAATGGACATTAATGTGCAGTATGTATTTTGTGTGCTTTAAAAAACCAAATGCCAGCATAAAGCCCTGCATATGAGCCTATGAACTACTCTGGATTGTGCAATGTTACATGGATTAAATATGTTAATTAAAGAACAGGGCTGGGTTGTTCTTTTGATGTTAGAGAGGGGTATTGTGCAAGTTGCTTTAAAAGTTAGTTATCTTGGATTTTACCTCATCTAGATGATTGGACAAGCTTGACGGAGTAGACCTCAGACTTGGTTTTAGATGTATACATTTTCCAAAACGTAATAAAAAGCCTGGAGGCCTTAGATTATTTTGTTTAAACTAATAGATAGATGCACCACATTTTTGATAGAGCACTGATGGAGTTTTGCAAGTGTGAAGACCACTCTGACAAAACGGTATCAAATTTCTGGCATATCTTTCGATTTTTCAGCAATAAATGGTCACAATCCTGTGAGGTACATCTTAAAAAAGCCAGGGTAAATTCAAATGCTATGAAAATTATGCAAACTAAGACAAATTGATCTAGCGTTATATTCTCTCTTGTAATATAAACAACACAATGTGCTTTTAAAGCAAGACTGGAAAGTCTTATACAGCTGCCACTATCCCGCATAGGATTTTAGTTTGAAATGGATTGGAAATAGCCTTTCAGCTTAAGACTGGGTTAAGGGAGGGTTTCGTGATTAAAGAGGCAATAGCAGCAATTGTTAATATTTAACGCAACCGCACAGTGTCGAGAGACTTGCTGAAGACTTTAGAACTCAATTGGAAAAGGGGCTGAGCGTGTTGCAAACCCTCATGTTGTAGTTTCCATATTTTGAGCAGCAGATGACACCAGAGAAAGTAGATAATCAAATTAGGAGAGTCAAACACGGTTTTGCATGTGAACTTAAATAATTAAGAGCAATTTTTTTAATTTCTCAAACGTCAGCAAATCTGATTAGGGCTGTTAAAATGTTCCCTAAACTATACATTAATAGTTGTTAAAACATTTATTTTGAATAATAATATATAATATTTAAATCATCAAACGTGTGTAAAATATATTTAAAACTGCATTCAGCCAATCATTATCCCACATTATCTGGCCTGGTTTACCACATAGACAATTTGCAATAGTTTTTGACAGTAATACTAGCATATTAACTACACCTTTAAACCTGTCCAGCAATATTATGAATTAGTAATTCAACAATCAGTCCCTAAACAAAATAGGATATTTTCATATTGGAGAGATTCGTTCTATATTCAAATTACCCTAATGCATATAGATTAGCCACTCCCCCTGTACATTCCCAATGCCTGTAGCCATTTACCCAGCATGTCATGCATATCAACAGAGACATTCCATAACAGAGTGGAATCACAAACACACTTGGTTGAAGTCTTAGTTGCAAATGGACACCATAAATTATACAGCTTCGCTGGAGCTCGAACCAGTGATCCTCAGAACACAACGACCGTTGTCAGCTGGGAAGCTGCATGACCATAGCTCCATAAAAGTTGCAGAACCTCCCAGCAAGAAAAACTATTTATTCAAGGTCTCATAGCAAGTAACCAAATGGAATGCTACCAGCGCTCACTTGGGCACAAACTTACTAGCCATTTTACATTGGTTACACTGACCCCCACTCTGATCTTCTCCCCGACAACCACAGCAGCTGGGCAGCCGAGCAGGGCCCAAAAGAATGACCCAGGTAAACAGGCAACACTTAGGGTCAGAACCAGCGGTTCTCTACCCACCTGAACACAATGACAGGGGTCACAAGTGAAGCATCTTTACTGTCAACCCCCAAAAAATGCCCCATAAAAAGCTGCAGACCTTGCAGAACATGCTTTATTACATTTAGAAAAAAACTTTCCCTAATTCATGAAATGTGTGTACAATCAAATTTAATCTTAAAATGACTGTATAATCATATCACACAGAAAGCTGATATTTAATCAAACATTATCTTTGTAGAATCCTTACTATCCTCAAATCAGGTCGCAGACACAGTGTAAGCCAACGTCAAGAAATGTTGTAATGCTTAATTCTATTTTAATTTCCTTACTATCTTCTGTAAAGCACATTGAATTGATTCTATGTATGAATTGTGCTATATAAATACATTTGATTCATTGATTGATTATCTGCAATAAGATGATCACTATCACAAAAAACAACAATTATAACAGCCTCAGTAACAAAATCCAAAATTATAATAAAAGGTCATACAAAATAAGATAAGGAATATAACACAAGCGCACCAAACTGTTTAATATCATTAACCATATGAAAGTATGTTTTATTCATTTCACTTAATGACACGTTTGTATCTCTTATTTCTGTTTTTCATGCGTTAAGGTTTAAATTGCCTTAATGCCCTAGAAAAATAAAAAACTTGCTTTGCCTTGTTTTTCCTAAGTCACTCACGCCTATAGTATCGACATACTTGGGGATCAAAGATTGTCATAATTTCGGTGTCCTGCATCTTGATTAGCTAACAGGTTTTTAATTGAGTAGTGAGTACTAATATCCCAGTGTTTTAGGCCATACTTTTTGATGAAAGCTATCAATTTATAGGTAGAGGATCGCCACACCCACATATCTTACCGGCATGTCAGATGTGGGTCATTCTCAAACTGCGCCATCTTTATGTCCCTGGGGGAATAGTTTCAAAATAATAAAATAACTATGAATATTTTCATTCTTATTATGTGTACATTGCACTAAGACAATTCACATTCATTTACATTAGATCATAAATATGTTTGATTGGTGAGCGCGTTCTCGCAAACACCGCTTTATCAATATGCGATTACATTTACGCGCATTTGGAAGAGGTGCGACAGTTTCGTAAATCACACTTGGAAATGATCGTAGGTTTGAATCTGGGGTCTTTTCCTAAAAAGTTTCATAAATAAGAGCCAATATATTTCTTGTCATATTTTTACATTTCCAAAATCTTTCCACCACGCTCTACAGACTTCCAACCAGGAGCGGAACGTATTGAATAATTTACAGAAGATTATCAAAGAGCGGTGGATCGCTTTTTCACCAGTACTTGTTACACTTTTGGATTTGTTTAGTAGAAATTGAATCTGAACTAGTAACTAAAGAAAACGTAGTGTTATCTAATCCACTTTTCTAGTAAAATGTATAAGATACTAATAACCATTAGAATAGTCAGTAGTAACTAAGGAATAAGTACTTTTTGCTTTTAAACGATGACTACGGATACATTTTAAAACGACTTAACATAGTAATGGTTAAAAATGCACAGAGGTTTTGAACGGATAAAAACATTTCTTAGTTCCGATACTCTCTTGAAACAACAACCCCAAATCGTTAACGTTATATAAATATTCGTCCACATCCGCAAGTGTGCTACTGAACGTTCCTCACCGGAATACAACCATTACACCAATATTTTACTGTACACAACCTAAAATAAAAGCTAAAATAAACACACCATCGACTACCACAGAAATAGTTCAAAAAGGTAAAGCAACTATCTTACGGTGAATGCATGTAACTGTAATTCTCTCATGTTTCCATCATCCTGACCATGCATAATAACACTCAGTTCATTGTTTTTGTGACGTTATCAGTTTGCAATAGAGAACTCCTATAAATAAAAACTACACGATTAGAATTATGGTACAAAAACAAGTCGTGTCGGAATTAATGCATTTCGTAAATTGGTATGAATGTTGCAATGCTTAAACAAAGAAAAACATTTTGATAGATTGAGAGTACAGTACCGTTTACAAATCGGCAGAGAATCCCCGCCCCTTAAAAATCTAAATAAATAACGGCTGATAGATAAATTCAAAAAACAATGCTTTATACCTTATTATTCAAAGGCATTTTGGTGGAATGAATTCAACGACGAGTTACGGTTAGGTACCATTACTTACACGATAAAATAATATGGAATGTCCTAGTTACAGTATTAAGTATTTCACCGTGGTCAGGCTAGCTCGACACATTACTGTACCCATATTATTTCGTTTGCAGCAAGCTAGCAACGAAATGTTAAGATATCTTACGTTAATTGGTCCTAAGTAAACGTCGTTTTACTAAATTGAACTTTATTTCCTCTGGTTATTACTTTCTTTAAAATATTTTTTTTTTGAAGTATGAATGAAGAAAACAAACTGTTCAGTATATAGCAAGTGTCCGAGGATATGGCAGCAGTGTCAATTCAGCAACCAGCGACAATAACAAAACGAGCCATTTGGGTGTAGAAAATACAAATCGAACACTAACGTCACAAGCAATTTCAGTTACCTTGTATTTGTTGTGTTTACATCGAGAAAGTCGATGTCATGATTTTAAAGTGCAAACAAATGCACACTTTTTTTTTTCAGCACGCGACTGTGAAGTGCTCGTAAACTCAGTATTCCAGTAGAGTAAATTATTATTGCAATATCCACCAATTGTAGAGCGTGCATGTCCAAAGTGTCCATTAACACGATAATTCCTACCACGAAACGTTCAGAGAGCTTTCGTTTGCGGGGCCTCCGCAGCCATTTTGTTGAAACTGGCGATAACAGCAGCTCCCAACACTTCAATCAGAGGTAACCGGAAGTGCATCTGTCTCTAGCGACTTGGCCACGTTCCGTAGCCAAATATTTGTAAACGTTGCAGAGAGTGATGCACAGCTGACATGCTAAATGACCTATATGTTGAATAAAGAGGTTTGTTTGTTATATATCTCATCTGCAATATAAGCGTTTAAAACAGTTTGTTATTCTGAACTCACCCTTGCTAAAAAATAATAATAATACAACGCTCTCCACTGGCATGCTGCTCTGCCTTGCCGTTACCATGACAACATTTATTCCAACAACTTCTTGGCTTGCTCTCATCAGTCTCCCTTTTTTGATTTGCTTGAGAAAACAATAATACAATTTTACATTTGTACACATGGAATGGATTACCTCTAAATTCTGTATACCCCTTGAAAATGTTCAGTTTATGTTGTTATCAAGTGCGATTAAAATGTTTCACTGGATAAGTAGTTTTCACCAACAGAGGGCACAATTTCGCCCAATGTGCGAGCTAGCATCATAACAGCAGGTAAGATGTGTATCTAGGGTTGAACAGAGAAAATGTGTATGAAGGAAAGTCAGCTAATTGCAATGGTTTAAATTGGAATAGATTTGTATATATTTTTTAATTTTATATTTCTTTCTTATATGCCTCATATGAATTAGGTAGCCACCAGTCATTTAACGTGGTTCTCTAATATTGACACCAGAAGCACTAACTATTTCGGCCACCTGTCTCCACCCTGCCTTTGTTTTGTAATGTCTCAGTATTTAATTGGCTTCCAATCGCATCGCTCGGGGAATCCCATCACTGCTACTAAATGTTTATCACTTTTTAAAAACGACTGCAAAAGAAGACAATATAACTTTAATTGTGGAACTGAAGTTATTAGTTCTTTTAATTGTACGGAGAACATTTCGCAACCACCTATGCAAAATATGTTTCCCCAGCGATAGGCTTAGGTGAAAATATTAACTGCAGATGTCTACTGGTAATTTTTTCTTATCTTTATGATAGTAGGACAGTAAAAAAGTTATTCTATTGTATTGCCCTTTAAGAAAGCAGTGTCTAGGATACTCCAAGCGCTTCCTGAAGTATCATCACAACAGATTAATGGTGTGGCTCACGCTATGTTCTACTTTGAGCATCTTGGAAGTGACCAAATATCCAATAAAGAGCCTACTTCAAACATTGTTGAAACACAACTGATTTAAAGTGCTTGATTATTTAATATTTCAATTACAATTAATAACAGGAACATCTTGCTCTAAACGCATCATTTTCGAAAAATCTCTGAGTCCAGTGTCTCTATGAGAAAGGAGCACTTTCTTCACAAAGGTATTGTCTGATAAAGCAAATGGGGCTCTGTTATATCATGCAAGGAGTGAAAGGGAACCCCAACAGCTTGCATTTATTTTGAGGTTTAGGCTTGGAGAGGCTCAAGGTTCAGGGGTGTATCTGACTAGATTGGCAACATTGTGTTTGTGAGTGTTGCAAAATATATTAACTCATACATGGTATCCAATAACAAAACAAGAAAAAATGCTTGAGGTTCTCAATAAGCTACTTGCACATTCAGGTACCCTTGCTCCTCGCTCTCCTGTCTACGGGTTAAGAATTCTAACCCTGCGGTTCTCTGGACTAGGTATTTGAACTACTCCCGAGCTGGCACACCTGAATAAACCTGTCCACTAATCCTCAAGGCCTTTATTAGTGAATCTAATGTGCTAATTCAGAGCTACAGTTAAGCTGTGGAACATATGCGGGTCCCTGTGGAGTGGGTAGAGAATAGCGCTAGACATTAACTTTTCTGCTCACCAGCCACCTTGGGCTAATGGTTTTCCAAAGTTACTAGCCAACACAATTTTGTGGTTGGGAAATAACCTTTTATTTGATTAAAGTTTGACGATATTGCGCTATATCATTGCCTGTCTCGTTCATGCTGTCGATCACAGGCGCAAAATAGGCAGAGCTGTTGTCCTCGAGGCCGGTCTCGGAAATAGCCCAATTGAGTAGGAAACAACCCACCTGGCAACACTGCCAATATGGAAACATTTTCCTCCTACCGTCACATTAGCTGCAGTGTTTCGCTCTTATTATATTTATGAGCGCAAAATCATGTTTTACCAGTGCAGACACACAGAGGCGTTGCAAGATTTGGAAAGTTGGAAGCCTTTGAGTTTTGAATTCAGGAAAAACCCTGTTATATCAATATATAGAACGCCACCCACCAAAGTAGCTAGCAAGAGTCACGCCACAGCCAAGTTCTACCCACATTTAGCAGGTGGGCGGGTGCTAATGTCAAGCCCTGGTTGAGAACCACTGTTCTAACCCACATGAGTGATGGAAAGAGGAATGAGGAGATTACTCAAAGATAACACTTCAGAAATCTTTCCACCTGTCTCCAAATTAATTTAGTTGAAACATAGATTGTTTTGGCCTGCATGTCATGATTACATTTGAGGGGAGAGACAAAACCAACGACACGTTTGGCTAAGGACCTTTGCCGGCACTGCATCATTGATCTGCCAAGGGTGAGAGGTCAACTGTCAACTTGCCCAAGAGGTAAGGAGGTAAACTACAGGAGGAGTTGTCATTGAGTAGGAGTGCTGGAAGAGGGAGGGGGATAGGATGATTCAGCCTAATCTGGTTATGTTAATACACAGGGCCAGCAATGGGGAGACGATCGACCTGGATGGGACATGAGAGGCTGAAGGGACCGAGTGGTGGGGAAGTGGATTAAGTGGCATAAAGCCAGTGGTTCAGTTCCCCAGAGGGGATAATGTGATGAGAGGGCAATGTGGAGAAGAGCTGACGAGGAAAGGGACGACAGATAACAAAATGAACTGTATTGGAATAACAAGCCATCAGTCTAATTCCAAGTATCTATTAAGGCCACAAGTCATTTTTCATAGTGCAGGAAATGAGCCCCACCAGATTGTGCCCCCTACTTAATAATACTTCATACATTTGTGTTCATTTTATTCAGGAAGATCTGCAAGAAACAAGACTAAAATGAGAGGACAACCTCACTGCAACCCCCTAAAAAATGGCAGAAATGGTAAATAAAAAAGCAAGATTAATATGGCTTTATTACTATTACCATTCAGATCAGGCTCACCTGTGAAATGCTGTCTTCTCAATTATTACATAGTACAGAATTTCTACCACTATGGTGGTGTTATGGAGGTGGGGGGTAACAGTACTGCTAGTGCTGTGGTGGTGGGGGGTAACAGTACCGCTGGTGTTGTGGTGGTGGGGGTAACAGTACTGCTGGTGTT
>JACXGK010004242.1:0-39484 GCA_016801125.1 Novumbra hubbsi | reverse complement strand
CCAGCCTGTCTGTCTCTCTGCGGTTCACAACCTGCCAGCCTGTCTGTCTCTCTGCGGTTCACAACCTGCCAGCCTGTCTGTCTCTCTGCGGTTCACAACCTGCCAGCCTGTCTGTCTCTCTGCGGTTGACTACCTGCCAGCCTGTCTGTCTCTCTGCAGTTCACAACCTGCCAGCCTGTCTGTCTCTCTGCGGTTCACAATCTGCCTGCCTGTCTATCTGCAGTCGACTACCTGCCTGCCTGTCTATCTCTCTGCAGTTGACTACCTGCTAGCCTGTCTGTCTCTCCCTCCTTCTTGCTCTCTTGCTCTCTCACCCTTTTCTACTCAATTTCCTCACTTGCTATCTATCTTTTGTAACAAATTATAGTGTTGGATCCCAAATAGTAGACACTGCAACACTGAAGGAAGAACAATAAACACACGTGGTCTTGAGTGAAGTGGTGAATACCTTCATCCAGAACCATGTGTGGCTGAGGGGGTATCAGTGGGCCATAGGTTGTGTTTCGTACGTGAAAGAGGAGACCCCAAAACATTTCCATCCTCCACACAAAAGCCTCTCCTGTCTACTTCCTTGTGGTGATAACAAAGCATAAGGTATGACCTTATGAACACGCAGTGAACACATGACAAAGTGTTTCCTCCCGGGAGAGTTTATACTGCCCCATTCCATGGCACTGTGGACCCTGTTCTTTATTGAAACAGGCAAATCTTTGTTAGCTAAAGAGGGGTTTGGAAAATCAACATCCTAGAAGCTCTTCTGAACTAAACTTTTTTTAAAGTAAACAGTAAGAACCGGATTGTCAACGAGAACAGTATTGCCTAAGTTAACGCCATGGTTCCTTCTGCAAAGGGTAAAGGTTAAAGCTATAAAGTAGCTATAAAGTAGTGTGAAACCCACCCTCCACGACATTACATTACACCCGAATATGGATGTATTAACCGGAGGGAAACACTTAGTTTCGTACCACATTACTTTGTGGTTAAGTATGAAGTTAGAATTAAGGTGAGAGGTAAGGTTATATTACTACTGTATAGGTGAGGTTAGGTTTAATGTGAGAGGTAGGGTTATATTACTACTGTATAGGTGAGGTTAGGATTAAGGTGAGAGGTAAGGTTATATTACTACTGTATAGGTGAGGTTAGGATTAAGGTGAGAGGTAAGGTTATATTACTACTGTACTCGTGAGGTTAGGATTAAGGTGAGAGGTAAGGTTATATTACCACTGTATAGAAGAGGTTAGGATTGAGGTGAGAGGTAAGGTTATATTTTTACTGTATGTGTAAGGTTCGAATTCAAGTAAGGGGTACGGTTAGAAAAAACATTGTGGTTTCAGTTGGGCTGTGTTTAGGCCCGTCCACCATCTGCCTGGCGATCCTTAATGAACTTTAAAGCTACACCCGCTTGTTGTGGCACCTAGAGCGATAATTCAGAAAAAATACCAGGACGGTAGCTCAGAAATATGTCAAGTAAATCGCACAAATTGGGTGACCGTAATGTACGAAAAACCAATTCACTGGGAGCATGTCACCTTGTGGTAGTGAATACAGGGAGGAAATGATACCCGTGACCGGACCAATGACTACGGCTTGACAAATCCAACTCCACACTCCGGCCCCACAGCCAGCCTTGTGCCCCACGCAGCTGTCTGTTCGTACAAAGCCCAGCCTGTTGGATAATGAAGAGCCAGCTGGATTTAAATGTACCTCCCCCCTCCATCCCATCTCCATCTCTATCCCCTCACCAACCCCACACTCTCTCTCTCTCTCTCTCTGCCCCACCACTTATTACCCGCATGCCAGGCTCCGGGCCAAGTGGGCAGCTGTATGGGTGGCAAAAGCAATGGCTTGTCTCGCGAGGGGCAAGAGAGTGGCTTTTGTTTTTTCCCCCGAACACAAGCCACCGGATTGAAAGAGGGAAAGAGACATGAGAATATCACGTTCATAATGTCATCCTCGGACAGGCACAAAAGCTTTAACTTACGCACACAGACTCCTTTCCTCTCTCTCAACCTTATATTTTGGCCAATCATTTCCGTTTGTTAGAGTTGTCCCGCGTGCCAGGCATGGACGTTGGGTGACAGTACTGTAGCGGGGCTGTAATGTACTCTGTACCTGATAACAGAACATACCTGCTTTCATATTTCAAGTCCCCTGGGAGTGTTTCCATTTGTAAAATGATGTATTATACTAACAAGCATCTGTCATGGAATGAACAAGAGGCCTGACAAAGACATGGACCCTATAGGAAAGGCCTGGTTGGTATTTCTAACAGCCCTGGGGTACTCTGTCACCTCTGAGCTCTACTAGTAAGACTTGATGACAACATGGTACAAACTGCCATGGAGAAAACACTGATTGCATTTATCGTGGTGTCAACTCGTGAGAGATTACACGTCGGGACTGAATTTGACAGCCACTTTTTTCACCTCAATGCATATAGCTGGACCAAGGTAATGTTGCTTCATTTGAAAAGTAATAAAGAAGTCTTTCCAAACGATCACACCCTAACCCTCGGGAACAATCACATCTGTCGCCCTCAGGAAATCCCACTCAATCACAAGCGGCAGGATTCCGTGACTTTGACGAAGCGCCGGATGAGGCACGTGGATCATTCAATGCGTTTCACCCCCTCATAGGAAACAAGGGATCTGCGAGGGCTGGAATGAGGTCTCTGGTTTCATGGGGATGCAGCCAGCTCTGCCTGGTGGCCTGCCACGTTGCTCCCACTTCAAGGGACCGCCTCGGAAATGGCACCCTTTGTTTCCCTACGTGCACTACTTTTGACTCGGGCTTGCATGTGGCTTTGGTCCAAAGTAGTGTACATGGATTGAGAGTTGTGGACACAATCTCCGGTGAACTAACCAGTCACTTAAACAGTGCAGAGCCGGCACCCGGCTCAGAATAATGAGCCCGGGTTTGCCTTTAGCCAAAGCCACAAAGGTCCGGGGTAATACCATTGCCTTGACTGTATCAAGAGGGTAACTAACTGAGGCATATCAGATATAATCCTCATACCAACCGGTTATTTTTCTTTTTGTTATTTGTTGGAGCAAGTCCGGTCTCTGAGGTGGGTTTCTGTTCTGTGTGGTAAGAAGTGGTTGACACGGCCTGTACACGAGGATGCAAGCTATCTGTCCTCTTGAATAATGAGGTTGGTTGGACGTCTGAATATAAAAGGACCCAAGACACCCTGGCACCCTTCGTCCTGTCAAGTCAGACATGGGGGTCACCATATAAGGAATGAAGGATATTTTTCAGGATCCACTGGTATTCCACTGGTTTGTAGCGTTGAGACTGGGTTTCCGGTAACATAGGCATTCTTCTGCCTTTAAAACATCTAGAAGGAGTCTACCTGCCGCAGTGCTTCTCAGTCATACATTGTGATGAAGAACTAAGACCATTCTTAAGGCTTTGCTCGACACATCCAGACTTGTTGTTTGCCTTATAGCAACTGCTGTTTACTTTTCCTTTCAGACACGAAATCCACATGTCCTTTTTAGAATGTTGAAGAAGTTATTAATTGTACCGTGGAAATTATATGTTCGAGTTAAACTTGTTTGTTGAGTCCAAACATGTTTTTCAAACCTGCATATATTTAACCCTTCAAACCCCCCACTGTAACTTCCACTTAATCCTAATGACACCACCCACATCTGAGAGGCCGCATCCTATATCATTGTATTAACTACCAGTGTTTTCCTTCCTTGTCCTGTCATTTGTTCTTACAAATGCTAAAAAAAGATAATTAAAATATATGTTGTGGTTTTACAAAACAAATGTTTGCTGCTGAATAATGTGTTATAATCAGATGTCCGTTTTCCCATTTTAAAATGTAGCCTTTATAAACCTTAGACTGGCCTAGATTTCTAGACTTGTAGTCATCACAAGTGTCAAAGAAACTAACTTTTGGGGGCCCGCAGGTTCAACACCACGGAACTAACTGTAGGCCTGCTACACACTCAAAGACCCGCCTGTTGACCGAATCTGAGATGGAATTCCCCCTTACCATCCCTTTGTCTGTTAGTAGGGTGTTATGTAATGCATTCTTAACACGGGCAGGTTGGCAGACTGTAGACCACCTGGGTTCAAGTGCTATTCAAAATAATGTCAGATACTGCACTTCTCTACGCTTGCATGACAAACAGGCAGATATGCAAAATGATAACCAGGCAAGCAGGCCAGCAGTGGAGCAGTGAATTAAGGGAATGATATGGGAACAATGAGGGTTGAGACTAAACAAAAGGCCATCCGACAGACAGATTGACCGACATGCAGACAGACACGCAGCAGAGCAGTGAACGGAGAGAAGAACACGGGAACGATGAGGGCGGAGAGGAAATAAAACCTGGAGAGACGACAGGATGAGACGGAACGACATGCCATCCATCCATCACTTGGTGTCGGTGTCAGGAGCAGGCCTGTAGTAACAGGCTCGGTATGTGTGCTATGAGAGGACCTCGCCGGATCCCATCCTCTCAGCCATCCCTGGAGTCCTACTGGGTGGTTCCCGGTTAGTCTACGGAGCGGATCAAATGATAACGTGTATGAATGGGGATTGGCATTTGAAACGACCAACCTGTTAAACTGTGTGAGTATCCAGTTGAGGGAATTCAATTCTAAAGCATCGCGATTCACGTATTGGTTTGGGTTATACTTTGGGTGTATTGGTTGGTAAGTAAAAGTATGGGAACCGGATCAAGTTGAAGGACATTTCAAATTGTTGAAAATGTCAGCGAAGTACAGCACCATCCAAAAGTATGTTCATCAAGCTCCATGCTCCAGTTGTGTTGACTGGATATCAAACACTTTCTGTTTGGGTTAATGGTTCGATTCTTCAACCTTCTATGAGGGCTTTTGGCTACAAATTGATTTTATCATGTGAAAATTCCATACATTTTGAAGACAACCCCGTTATTTATGGCCTCAAAAGCATTGGGACAACCCTTGACAGGAATTTCTGGTTAGTACCTATTGAAGTGTGGTTCTTTTGAAGGTTGTGTTATGAAACCCTCAAGGTTTCAGTTTGGGACAATATTGGTTGCGATTGTCACTGGGGAGAACTCCCCAAACAAGAGAAACCTCTAATAGTTGATGCATTTCCTGGTTTACCTTAAGCAGTTTAAACAGATGTACTTTAATTCCTGCACTTCCAGAGTAAAACTAACCAGCAAGCTGAGGCTCTTGGGTTGCACTGGGATCTCCCCACCCAGGACAACGCATGCACGTTTCTGGATGGAAAGTCTTCATGGGCCCTTGGTTATCCATTCAGTGTGGGTGACACCCAAATGACACCCTGTCCAGAGTCAAAGTGGTGTCCTTTATAGGGAGTATGGTGTCATTTGGGATGCACCCCTTGCCCAAGGCATACATAATGTAACAATGTTTCCTGTTGGACCCAAGGAACCCTTCTCAGAAGCATAGCAGCAAAAATAAAGCATGGATGTGGGTGTGTGTGTGGGTGTAATGACCCATAGCCTTGTTTTTTGGGACTCATTACATTATTTAACTGCATAGGGCTTCTATTTCCTTGGACAAAAATGGCCAAATGCAACCAAACTCCTGGAAGAAGGAGCAATTACAGGCCTGGCAGAGAACCACCCATCAGGTACTGAAGGTGTGCCTGAAAGTATGAGAATTGATTCACCTTTGACATATGGACCTTGACACATCCAGTTCATCTAAACTGAATGAGTCATCTACCAGCGTTGTAATACATCTGCCTTTGTTTGACTTGTGTAGCCTGCCATAGCCTGCTGTGGCCATGTGATTTCCAGTAAATGTTTGGGAATGAGTGAAGGAGTACTGTTAGCGCATTCATCCTTACCACAATCTCTGCCTGAAAACACCCTGTGGACACACTGAGCAGTGATTAATCAGCTGGGCATACCGTGGGTGTAATCCATGAATGACACTTCTGGTGACCATTGAATTGAATTGAAGAAGTGAGCACAAACTTAAAATATAATAATTAAATAATCGTTCCCTAATTAATTAGTGACATCCCCAAATTACCAATGAAGGATGTTAATAAAATTACACAGTTGTAGGAGATCTTTCCCTGTCAAGACGTGTGTCAACCCCATGTCTGTTTTTTATAATCCATCTAATATTTGTTGAATGAATGAAGCAACATTTGCAGAATGCACATCAATGTGTACACAGATGTTTCAATGCATACACAGAGTGTCTCCTGGTGTCTGGAACATTTATTCATCACCCCAACTGCCTCTCTAACACCTCATTACATTAAAATGTTACGTAATTTAAAGCACACTTTTATCCAGAGCAACTAACAGGATAAATTAAGTGCCTTGCTAAATGGCAGTCCAACAGATGTTTCTCCTTGTGGGTTAAGGAATTTAAACCAGCAAGCTCACCGGTCCAAAAGTCTGGGAATTTAGAGAGGCAATTTATTTTAAAATGAATGGGTCTCCTTGCTGCCTCTCCAGGATTATCCTGACCAATCAGCTCTCTGTTGATTATCTCTGACCTCCCCACATTTGACCTTCCACCTGGAAGCCCAACATTAACTCCTCTGCTGATTTCCATGGGCTCACGCCCCTCCAGGCTCTGCCTGGAGCCTTCTGTGAGAACATTCCTGGGGGTTGTCATCAGAAGAGCCTTTCCAGCATTGACCTTTGAACTGTGTCCTGGGCCCTGTTGATCTCCAGGGCCATTGTTACCCAGCACCTTTGCATAGAGAGGAAAGGGAGGGGTCAACAGGGTTCTCTTGCTCTGTATTAACTAGCAGCCCACCCAGTCTGACAATCCCGTTGGTCTCCACACTTCCTCAGCCAATCACAAATCACATGCACCCAGTTGGAATACATACTGGGGATTCCTGTTTGTCGGTTGACAGGGACGTTTCCTAAATTTCCAGTTTTTCCTGCCCCAGACATACTTACACTGTCCCAAAAATATTATGAAAAGTCACTCTGGTTATCGGCATCTGCTATAGTACTCAAACTAAAATATGATATCAAATGTTTGAAGCTATATACAGGTGTGATACAGCTGTATCAACTCTGCTAGAATCCAGAGAAATCATTTGTAATTGGTAACGCCGGTAAATGTATTCAGCAACTTCAGTAAAATCTACACGTGGACTAGCTGGTGGTGTTGTGGATGTTCTGGCCAGCTGAACCCTTGAGCACAACCTGGTACTAAAGCTGATAACGACGCCCTTTTATTCTCCCACACAGAGAGATAACCAACCTGTGGGTTGAACCTGTGGGCCAATGACACCCTAAAACCGCCTGGCTCTGAGTTAAGATAGAGGCCGTTCACCTGCCTCCATATTGGCGCTGAGTAGACGGCCCAGTGTTTCTGCTAATTCAGCTGCCTGCACACCTCTGCCCTGTCATATAACCCGCTACACGCTAACCATCTGCCGGAAACACAGGTCAAATAAACAAAGACGTGCGTTGATAGAGTGAGATAAAAGACCGACAAGGAGTTTGCGTTTCTCTTCCCTTCACTAATGCCTCATCAGCATACAGAGTGCTGCACTTCATTTAGCCAACTTCCTTTAGCCAACTTCATTTAGCCAACTTCATTTAGCCAACTTCATTTAGCCAACTTCATTTAGCCAACTTCATTTAGCCAACTTACCGGGGGCAGGAGTTGCAACACGTCCAGAATTAGAACGCGATGAGGCTAACATATAAAACCATGCTACTAAGAATGTTCTTGCCGTTGTACACACAGAAGCTGTAGCTGTCCTGCTTCCACTGCCAAGGCAAAAGCAACCCTTTAATAACATGTGTGCTTGGGGTAAAAACCCCTTCCATACAGAATGGTTCCCTGCCCATCTATGCCGTTTCTAAGACAGAGAAAAGAACAAAGCAATGCAAGCCACTTTTTGAGTTCTACTTCCAACATTTAGCCAATGAGATTGTTTTTTACTGATGTGGTATTTAATAGGGCACCAAATTGACCTCTGCTGTTGCCATCTTCAAAGGGCTGTTTGGTGATAAGACCATGTTAACAGCAGACATAGAACTGATAGCTGCAAAGTGGTGGAAATTGTCCTCACACAGAGTTTATGTCACAATGCGAGGAAAACTAAAGGCAACTCTTTGAAACAGGTGTGACCGTCTGTCTGGTTGATTAAAGAGCGTATTGTGGAAAGTATGTATTGTGTTGAAATATACAGCTCTGGAAAAGAATTAAGGGTTTTAAGAGACCACCATATCTTTTCCTTTCCTTTCCAAAAACGTTGAATGAATGTTGTGTATTTTCTGCCGCTCAGTGACTTGCTTAGCAGATGGTCAATTCCCTTTACAGGGAAACAAGAGTGTGGCCACATAAATGTTATGGCTTTGGCATGGTCTGATATTAAAAGGGAAATATCTTATCAAGGTTCACCACAGGATATAGCATTACATGATTTTCCATGAAGAGTTTATTAACTCGGGACAGCTCAACGTGCATGAAGCACAATGCACACACACACACACTCACCCCTCAATGTAGTTGGTAAATGGATGGGGATGTGGAAGGATATGTTAATAACCACGTCAAGCCCCCCCCCCACCTGCTATAGCATTTCGCCAAGGGACAAAAGTCAGTCTGTCCTGGTTCAGAGCCAATTGTTTATGTTCCATTAGTTTATGTGTTGGGGACAAATGTCAGACCGTATTATATGCTGATGTATCGTTTTGGAACCAAGGAAGTATCTCTATTTTTTCTGGTTTGCTTTTGAACCGTAGACGGACATGAGTCCTTGGACCATGTGGTCGTCACTGTCCTAATCCACCTAGTCATCCCAGTCCTTGTCCTCCGGGACGTCACTGTCCTCATCCACCTAATCATCCCTGTCCTTGTCCTGCTGGACGTCACTGTCCTCATCCACCTAATCATCCCTGTCCTTGTCCTCCTGGTCGTCCCTGTCCTTGTCCTCCGGGACATCACTGTCCTTGTCCTCCTGGACGTCACTGTCCTCATCCTCCTAATCATCCCTGTCCTTGTCCTCCTGGTCGTCCCTGTCCTTGTCCTCCGGGACATCACTGTCCTTGTCCTCCTGGACGTCACTGTCCTCATCCTCCTAATAATCCCTGTCCTTGTCCTCCTGGTCGTCCCTGTCCTTGTCCTCCGGGACATCACTGTCCTTGTCCTCCTGGACGTCACTGTCCTCATCCTCCTAATCATCCCTGTCCTTGTCCTCCTGGTCGTCACTGTCCTTGTCCTCCTGGACGTCACTGTCCTCATGCACCTGTGGGTGAAACGGGCTGTGCATGCAAGAAACCCCTCAAACATCACAACCTCTCAAACATCACACAGCTAAAACAATTCTGCAGGGAGGAATGGGAAAAACTTTCTCCTAGTTGATGTCAGAGACTGGTAACTGCCTAAGAAATTTATTAATTTGTTATTAAGGATATTTCAGCCATAGGGGGTCAATACCAACTATTAGGGCATAGGGTGTCCTAACTTTTTCCTCAGTAGAAAATGGCATCTTCATAAATCTTCTGTTAAATAAATTATATCATGGTTAAAATGTCATTGTTTTTGGTTCAATTACATCACCTTTATCTATAAATATTTTTGAAATTATTGATATGTCCATATTTTTTTAAACAAGAACTAAATATTTAATGCGGTGTGATAACTCTTTTACATGTCTGCATATATATATATATATAGTAACCCTCAGCTCTATAACCTCAGAGGACAACACACCTCATAGTCGTGGCAACCGAATAAGAGTGTCTGCAGAATAAGAGTACGGCCAAACCAACTGAAAACATGCATGATAAGGTACATTATGATTTGTAATCATTTGTCCGTCCCAACCACCAAGCCTCCCTCCCGTTGAGTATTAGATGTCAACGGCCCGACGGTGGAACCGACACAACCAAGCTCCTTTCTCTTTGTGCATATGCAGCCATCGATTGGACTCCACACAACCTAGATGCTTCAAACAATAGGAATAAGACAGATATTCGTGAACAATGATGATTTGTTGGTGACAGCGCCCACTCTGCGAATAAAGGCTGTCAACATGATTAGAACTGGGTTTGTGGCAGGACAATGCACTGCGTTTACAAATGCATACGTGAGATGGTTTCCCGTTCGCCCACCATGCCCCCCTGCTGGGGCACTCCGAACCCCAAATCAGGGTTGGGGTGAAGAGAAGCCAAACTCACAGAAACTCTAATTAAGTGAAACCAGCATCTATACAGACAAGTGGCTAGGTGCCTTAGTTAGAAGATTATGTACATTTACATTTCATACATACTTCCCTAAATCAATTATTTCTGGGGTCCTTTGGCGAAAAGTGTAACATTTTCCTTAACAAAATGTAAAATGACGCAGACTTACATTGTGGTTTCAGACACTAATTAAGAAAAGACAGAAATAGTAGTGGTCTAATTTTAAGTCAATTGAAAAAAATACTTTTTAATGAGAAATAAGTCTTATGCAGAGGAACACATCTAATTTACCTTGTTATAGTTGTCTCAACATCTGAACAAGGGGAAACCTCGCTGATGACGTCTAGAACTCACGGTTCGAATCCCCTTGCCCCTTCCCCATATGATTAAAGACAATGCCAGCCTTCAGATTCTCAGCACGACTTCTTTCTTGAGGTCCCACAGCGCTGCCTTTATCCCTCTAAGAAGTATGGCTTGGATTGTCTGAGACGGTTTGAATCCTAAGAGTCCTGCCAAAACATTGTCTACAGTATGACCCAGCAAACAAAAATAGGTCATTAGGACTTCCTCGGGACCTCACAAAAGTCCCCCGCCTTGTCTCAGAGTGGTAAAATGAAATAAATAAGGTCCTAAACAAAGTCCTGATATTTGTGTCAGTGATGTCCTGGGAAACAATGAATTGAAGATCCTGCAGAGAATGGAACCATGACACTACCTTCAGTCCCTGCTTGGTTTGAGGCCTTCTGGTTTTCTATCTTTTTATCTTCATTCTTGATGATCAGATCGGATGTTTCTGTAAACATCATCATGGTTAAAAAGTGGGATCATTCCCGTGGCAGCCGTAGCATCCCGGCCAAACCACCACATCTACGCTGCTTCCAAGATAAAGTGTGTTGGTAGTTACTGTTTGTCTCAGCATCTTCCTCTTTCCATTAGATTGGTGAAGGTTCATATTGGTCTCTTTCTGTCCACAAGAATGTTTGCAACGGTCAAAACAACATTCATTTCATCCCAAGAAGTGAACCAACAACGTGCTGATCGCAAAGCTGTATCACCAGGCTGATTTGTTTTCTTCAAAAACGCACACATGATATTTACAGTGTGCTAAATGTTCATGACACATTTTCATGAAAGTAAATGACCCTACAGCGAGTTAGCGTTCTAGATCTAACTATTCTGGACATGTGACGGATGCTATAGTCCTGTTTTAATGCACTGTTTGATCCAACGCCCTCCCTAACTTGTTTGGGTCACGTACACTTGTTCTGTTGTCTCTCACCCTCACCTGCTTTCCGTGATCCCGTCTCCTGTCTAAGCTCCTCTTTTCCCAGTGTGTCTTGACTTTCTGTGTTTGGCGTGTGCCTTATGTTTGACTTGTTCTGTCTTGTGTAGTGTTTCCTTTTGTTATTATTCAAGCTGTGTTATTAAATGCCCTCTGGTCTCCCCGCACTCGTGTCCTGCCTCTCCCTCCGTCAACAGTGACAACGCTTGTGGTTTCACTTGAGGTCCTGCTTGTGGATCATTAGCCCAGGAGTCCCACAGAGGGTGGTTCAGTTGACCAGCACCGTCCACATTTAAGGAGTAATGACAGGGGTTTCCGTGCCTCTGTTGATAGCTGTCAATTTCTTGGCCGTGCTTGGGCACCTGTGAACTCGATCAAGGGAGAAGGCCAGAGAGCGTGTTCCTTCCCGCCCACTTGGAAAATACATATCCTAACATTGTCCGTCCCAAGGCCACTTGGGGAGATGTGATGAAGCAGGGCTTTAATGAAGAGTTGGGAATCCCATCATTGGGCAGTCAAACTGGGTAAAACTGTTTTTAAAACTAATTTCTGTTTCAAATTCTGTTACTGTAGCATAGTTCAACGTGTTGCCAGGATTAATAAAACGAAATAAAAGAAAACCCAAGAACCCCTGAATCTAGATACAAAACCGACTGTATATTGAACATTCTCATCCAGCGATTCAATTACTAGTGCTGTGTGCTGTAGCTCCCTTGACAGCAGGAGGACTGGGTTTACTCTCAACCAGATTACCGTAAGGCACATGCCTGCTTACTACCACAGTGAGAACGACAGGCGTGTTGCGCGTGCAGCATCTGTTGGAGTCAAGCTTTTGTTAAATTGCCTGCTTGTGATTTGGATTTGACTACCTACTGTTAAACTGTCCCCCCACCCTCACCCACCCTCACTCACCCCCATCTCCCACTCCTGCCCATGTATTCTAAGACATGCACAGATACTTCCAGTTCCCACTACTGTCCCTGCATTGCTTTCTAAGTGGATGAAGCGGAGCTTTGACGGTCTGTCCATCTCCCTTCTGTTGCTATAACGATGCTTTATCAATCCCTACCTCCCACCTACTGTGGCTTTATTCAGAAAACCGCCCTTTGCATTTAAGATTTAAGTCGATTTGCAAACACTGCAATCCAGAGAAATCTATAGTGTTCATGTTCCTACTTCATTTTCATCTGTTTGTTAAAACAAGATCAATTAGAAAACCTCTTGTCCATTACGATCTCCTTTGGACGGAGGGAGGACGTGTTTACGCAGGTATGAAAAAACTTTGCAATAGTAGATCCGGCATGTTGCTTGCTTAGTTGACTGTAGCATCCTGACCCGCTAACCCATATCAGGCCAGCATGTGAAGCTAACACACAAATTCATGCACTAGATTGTTTGTTGAATAATAAGCAGACGTGTGATTCTCTTTTATCGTTGTTTGTCCCCCAAGACGCTACAATGTCCCGGGGGACGAACGGGCAGTTGTGTCACAATCCTCTGGATCTCCCGTTTTCGGGGTTACGCCTTCCTCTGGGTCTGGGTGCTGAACGAAACGCTTTTCAAGCGTCAACTGATGGGTGTCCCCTGAAGTAGACAGTTCGACTCCACTGATGTCCGGTGAGGCGCGTGACTGCGGGGCGCTGGAAGAGGCCCAGTCCCGGCGGCCAGGTCGTGTAGGTCAGAGGTCGGCGCTCCGCCCTCTGCCGCTACTGTCAATCGGCTGTGCGTGGTGTATGTCGCGCGTGACTCGCCAGACAAATAGCCGGCAGAGGTTCATCAGCCCGGGCCTTTTGTCCTAGAGAACCGTGCCGACTCCAAGACAAAGGGAGCACCTGCCAAATCACTGAACCACCAGCCACTTCCATACTTCCAGCCGTGGGCCAACGGGGCCACATACTGGGCTGCCACGTGTCGGGCACAAGGCTGCCATTGTCTGCTCCCACCCTGAACCTCTCTGCCCCAGCATGGGCACCCCCCCCCCCGCCAGTCTGTGGTAAGCCCGCCAGGTCATGTTCGGATACGAGGATGAAGCGAGACACGAAGCCTTACATCTGCCCTGGTTCCAACCCGCCAGCAGACAGGTTTTGTCCTATTGATGCCATCTCCGTTCCCGACATCCCCTCCGTACCTCCGCCCTGTCAGTCCACTTCGTTAGCAAGCCCGGGGGGAACCAAAACAACCTGACCGCCCCCGTTAGTGGACCTGACCCTCCATAAAGGCCCAATCTGTCCACTTTTTTCAGAGGCACACTTTGCGTTGATCGTTCTTTGTTCTTCTGAAATACTGTAATTGTGCTATACTTTCATAGCGCAAGTCCTTTCAAGAGCCAGTGCTATGAAGAGCTGGGTGATATGGACAGAATCTCTAAATGAATATCCAAGTTTGTTGTGGCAATCAACTGTCACATCACCTTTCTCTCACATTGGAAAAAAACTATTTTGATTATATTTGCAACATCTAATTTCTTTCAAATACGTTTATTGAAGAATAGCAATGCTTGTGATTATTAGTGGTCATTATGGTCAGTGTCAATAATAGTTGGCTCTTCGTCTTAATTCCAGTGCCTGTTGTAACAATCTATTGTTGGTTCTTCATCTTAATTCCAGTGCCCATTGTAACAGTCTATGTTGGTTCTTCGTCTTAATACCAGTGCCCGTTGTAACAGTCTATGTTGGTTCTTCGTCTTAATTCCAGTGCTCGTTGTAACAGTCTATGTTGGTTCTTCGTCTTAATTCCAGTGCTCGTTGTAACAGTCTATGTTGTTTCTTCGTCTTAATTCCAGTGCCCGTTGTAACAGTCTATGTTGTTTCTTCGTCTTAATTACAGTGCCCGTTGTAACAGTCTATGTAGGTTCTTTGTCTTAATTCCAATGTCTCAGATGGCCTCATTCTTATGAGACCAATTACAGTACAGGCTGGTGGAAGATATCAGATACATCTTCATCAAGGAACTACAATACATTCAATGTCAGTAGTTTATAATTCAACTGTGTCTATACGTCATTGTCATGCCCATTCAAACATCTTATTACACATCCAGGCCAAAGGTGGAAACAAAAATTCTGATTTGGTCCATGCAAAAGTCCCAGATTACTAACAAAATGAAACATCCCACAGCACTAGCCTATGTAAGCCACACACACAGCACAAAGACCGCCATGCCTTCTGAGGAGTTTTCTAAGATATGCAAACTGTTAAACGCTCATTCCTCAAATCAACCTCCTTCATCGCCATCAGGCGATTCAAGACGATTCTGTACAGAGACAAAAGTGAAAACCAACCTCTACAACAACCCCTGGACACTCTGAGTACAGCACGTTTCACACTCACGCCCGCCTGCGTTCCAAATGGAGCAAAAAAGGAAAGGAGCAAAAGGAGCAAAAAAGGAGCACACTATACTGAGAAGGTGATTCCATTTGGGACTCGGGCATCGGATGCCCAGACAGTCACATTGCCCTAATCCAAGTGGACAGCCAATCATATTGCTCTAATCCAAGTGGACAGCCAATCAGCACAGCATGGTTGGCCCAACACAATGCCCTGTAATTACTCTTTCACTAAATGCAAGCATCTAAATGTATGTGGAGAGTTGGTGGGGGGGGCTTTGTGAACCAACGTCAGATAAGCCTGTGATAGATTTTGAGCCGAGGCCTATTTGAGCAAAGAGCTGAGCTCCATGTAGCTTGCTGAATGATCTTGAGCTAGGCAGAATGGGTGTCTGAGACAGATGAACCGGCTAGGCAGATTTGATACATGGGATATATCCCAAAGGTCAGTGGTTAAAAACAGGAAACCAGTGTTTGGAACACCTTCAATAACCTTTTTTTTATGTCAGTTGTGCCAGCAAGTACTTTGTCCTACAGGAATGACTATTGATGGGTAATTTAGGTCGCTCCGCTCTGCCCTTATATTCTTGATGATCATGTTTGTTATTGGATCTCTGAGGATAGCTCCTTCCTAGTTCCCCTGCAGTGAAAGCCCTTTCCTAGTTAAACATTAAAGAACGACAATGGCAACACGAGACAACGAAACGTCTTTTTCCTCAGGCAGCCATATAATGCAGACCTCTTTTGTCTTCTGGGGATTCTCCACACGCTCAGGAGGGACTTTTTTTCCTGTGGACTCACTGTTTTGAACGCGTCTTCTGTCCATAACGTCCACATTGTCCGCAGACGAATCACCGACACATGATTCTATGACACAGCCATAGAAAACAGAACCACTCGATGGACCCAACGTTGTTCCCCATATATTTTGGTCTCATTCAACCTCATGTGATCACTTAATGCACGCGGTGCTCTCAGAACAATCCCCGACGGTCAGAGCCGCGGCTTAATAGCTGGACGGACAGACCCGGTTGGAAGTAGGTGATTAGCCACTGAATACATTTTTATCAGTTAACTTCATGGGAAATCACCCCCGGCCTGTCAGGAACAAAGTGCTGCAGTGTGTCGATGGCCGTCTGACTGGGCCTGCGCCTCTGGCCGACCCGGCTGCTGGAATTCGGATGAGCTGGAAATGACACAGACATGGATGGATATAGATGATGAGGCTTGCGTCTCAAACGGCACCCTGCTTCCCACGGGCTGTGGCCAGAGGTAGTGCACTGTGTAGGGACGGGGTGCGGTTTGGGAACCGGCGTCTGGTCTGAGAGATCACGGGTTCAGCAGTCAGAGGATGCTATAAGCTTGACATGTGGTGACTCATAAACTGACGTAGTGTGGATAGAGAGCCTTTTAGAAATACACCCATCCCACCCAAACGAATGGACTATTGTGTTTGAGGGCATACATCAAGTTAAAATGAGGAATTAAAACCAGGTCATCTACAGGGCAAGATTTTGTGATGTCATCACATTCTGGAATCATTTCATAGACAGCGTGTTCCTGTTGGTGCCGATGACCAACTGAAAATTGGACTCAAAGTTTAATTACTGGGAGCTGATGAAGGTTTGGTCTGAAGTGCATGACGAAGACTTGAGAACATGATTCCCTCCCTAAAGAAGGCAAACAATTACTAGTCAAGTCTTTCATCGTCATTTTGATTTCAAATCAAATTGGTTTCAGATGCAGTATACTGTTAACTAACAAGTTAATATTGAGGGTATTCCAGGGAGTTTTAGCTCAGATCAGGACATGCGTCTACCAAAACATTCTCCACTGCTCTCTCTCTTTCACACCGCTTGCTCAACCTGAACGTCAGGCAAACCAGTGCGTTGGAGAGAACAGAGATGGGATGTCGGCCTAATGTCATCTTACAGGCTCCTTCGCGAGGAGCCGCTACAGTGCCATGAGACAACCTCATACCCGGACAGGACAGTTGAACGGTGCTCCCTGCCCTGGACGACCAGCTGCAACACACTTTATGTGTTTATATTTGACCTTTTCATCGTTCAGCATACATCCAAAACAACTCACAGAAGCATTTAGGGTTGAGTGTTTTCCTCAAGGACAGAACAACTGATTATTCTCGGATCTTGGTGTCTCTGGGTTTTTGTCTAGCAACCTTTCCGATAATGCTCAGATGTACTAAACGCTGGGCTGGCTGTCTTTACAATAAACTTTGCACTGAGAATACTATTTTGAAAGCCGGGGAGGTGTAATAGAGGACACTCTCTTTTCACCTCCACTTCAGATAGACACCATAAATCATGCTTGTTGTGGCAAGGTCGCCACTATGACTAGAGACCAGAACACCCGTATCGAGGATCGGGTGAAAAATCAAAGGAGGAAAAAAGGAAAGTGTGCCACAGTTCCCATATAGCGTGAAGACAGAGAAACGCAAACATCCATCCATCTGCCGTCTCCAGGTCCTCTAGAGGAATACCAAACCAAAAATGTCTCCCTGCTAGCGCCGTAGCCCGACGGTCTGTGGAGTCATTGTAACCAGACGTGGCAATGGAGGTGACATCACTCTGGTTTCTCTAGGTGAACTAATGGGGTTGTTAGATCGAGCATATTGTGTCATGCGGGCCTTGGTTGGGGGAGGGGGTCAGGCGCTACAAGGCCTGTAGACCTGTGACTCCCCCTCCATTTCACGGCTCACTACTTGTACTCAGCATACATTGTTTGTACAGTATGAGGTAGATCAGGGGTCACGGCATGAAAGGAACTTTAAGGTCTGAGAAACGGCCCACGTGTGTTTTTAATTTAGTGCAGGGCAATTCAACTCTGGGTCCCGGTGGGCTGAAAAACGTTTGTTTTTTGTCCTGTCTTCCTAATTAGGGACTAATTCACCTCGTACCCACCAGGTGAATGTAATTAACTACTAGGTAATATGAACAAACAGAAGTGTTCAAGCCCTCCAGGACCGGAGTTGAAAAGCCTTGACTTTATGCAGGCAAGAATAAGAAAAAAGCCTCAGCCTCTCCAGACATGATTATAAATAAAGGCGTGTGTATATGAACTCCCCTGGTGTATTTATGCTACAAGTGACTATGTATTTTCCCACAGTCCAAAAATCAGCCAGTCATCCAGGTCCTCTGTGACCCCTGACCCCTGATGCTCTAGACCACTGAGTCCCCTCGTGAAAGCCATTCTCTGATAACAACCAGTCCTTGGTTTACACCAAGCCCAAGCCACAGAAAAACCTCATGGTGCCCAGAGTAGTCCTTTGAAGCACAGATAGCCAGAGTATTCAGCCACTCTACAGCTGATTGGGCTGGTGGAAGGGAAAGGTGCTTCTGGTATGAGACAGTGTCTTGTGGAGGCCCGGTGTTGGTGTTTCTCTGGATGGTGACCTCTATCACTGTGAGATTCCAGAGAAGTGACATTATTGGAAAGCTGTGATTGAAAACTTAGATTGATTTCAGGTGACAGGAAAATGCCTCTGTAAATTATTTGGAATGTGACTGCAATCCGCATTGTAAAGGCACATTTATGCAACCAAGGCATAGAATGCTTGTTTTTACATTATACTTTTTAGAGAGGGGTCCATTAGTTTTTTTCTTAAATAATAATGCTTATAAGATCATGGTAAAGGTTACAAACAAAAAAAATCACAGGAATTGCCTTGGCTTCTAACTTCAAGTAGAATTTTCAACATTGTTTGTAGACCCTCCATACTACCTAAAACACTAAATTATTTGAACTTCAATCATTTAACAATCAATTACCAATATGCAGTCCAACAAAATAACCGAATGCAGACAAAAACCCTTGCGTACACTAACTGATTCAAAGTCTGTCAGAGGTCATGGAACACCCAATCAGGACAACACACACCCTTTCAAGGACTGCCTGACACGACACATAAAACAGGCTCCCTTTAAAGAGTTTAAACAGCGTTACTGTCAACCTCTCTGTTTGGACTGGCCATATTTAAGACCCCACGGGTTCCCACATGACACACGTGAAGCCAGTATGGGTCTGAGGGGAAGCGGGCCCAAGAGACCCGGTCATGACAGGTGCCCTGGTGTGCGGCCCAAATGGTCACCTCTCCATCTGGCCCGGGTAAACAGAAGTGAAGGAATGACAGGGCATTTGGGGCAGTCCTGGTCGACCCATTAGGCCCGGTTAGCTCTTAAAATAACACTGTGTTTTTTTAGGATCCTGACAACGTGTTTGACCCGGGTTACACCTTTAACTGGATACAGTCGCGATGTCCCGGAAGGCCCTGTCTGTTTACCAAGCAGCCGAAGTGTCTGCAGCTTGGAAGTGACTGTGTGTGATGCCTCAATGTAGCGCGGCAGGCACAAGGGAAAGTCTGTCTGAGAGAAATAATTAGCACTGTTACCACCTAGCCTGTTTCTACACTATGTTTATGAGAACACTGAAAAGGACCATTCTTCCATTCAGGATCTTTTCCGATCATTGAGACCTGCAGCCTTCACTTAAGCTCCTGCTCAATGGTGTAATTCAGGAGGTGACTGTGTGTGACCTTTCACTGTCCAATATCTTTTTGTGGATCCAAAGAAAAAGAGTAGAGAAAGTGAGCGATTTCATTTACACCTAGTGGTTCACTGTGCACCCAGATACACACACACACATGCACACACACATGCACACGTGCACACACACACACTTGTGCACACACACACGTGCACACACACACACACATGTGCACACACACTTATGTGCACACACGTGCACACACACACGTGCACGCACACACACACAAGTGCACACATTCTCTGACACAGGAAAGAAGGAAGAGAAAGGGTTTAGGGATGTGATGGAGGACAGATGTCACAATAAAAGGAGGGAGGAGACCTGAAAAATGCTCCGTGTCTGTTTGAAAGGCTGCCCTCCCTGTAGGCCAAGCTAGGTGACAAGCCCCCTGAACTGCCCCGGGTAAGGTTACAAGCCCCCTGAACTGCCCCGGGTAAGGTTACAAGCCCCCTGAAATGCCCCGGGTAAGGTTACAAGCCTAGTCAATTTTGATGGCCTCTACAAATGGTGCAGAGATAACCAGAGATAAGGCATATCATGCTGTGACTAGAACTCTCAGTCTGGGGAGTCTATGACTCAGAGAAGAGTCATCTGTGAAAACAGAAAAGGCTACTTTGCCACGGCAACGTGGACATTGTACACTCAGACATTATTACCCTGCATCGTCCAAATCGTCACTGATGTTGCTGTTCCACCCCACACACCCATATGGCGTACCCAGACAAATACACACTGAACCGTGTGGAATGCACAAGGTAAAAGCCTCTGCGTGTAATGTACATGCAAATGACTTCCTTACTGTAACCCGCTATGGTGTGTCGAGTACGGCCACTGGGGGCAGTAGTAGCCATAACCGTATCCCTAACCTTAACCACACTGGAAGCGTTACCTAACATTAACCATTGTTTGCTGCACGGCATTTCCCTACGTGTCATACGTCCCCGGGGCAAATCTGCTGACATTTCCTGAATGTGTGCAATGTGTACTGAGGCCACGCTAAAGGAGTTCTTAGCATGTGTATTGACATGGTTCAAAAGGCTGCAGGGTTTAAATACATCAACAGATCAATCAATTGGACACATTTCTTTTGGGTACCAAAATATGAGAAATATACAAATATATATATATAAAATACAATTGAACCTTTTTGCTTGTCATTATCAAAGGTGCCAATACATTCACAAATCGACAGGCAGCTGTTCCATCTGCTCCTCCTGCTAATCTTTATGTAAACAACAATCACATCTTTGGTTCCTTGTCCCAGGGAAGCATGACTGACAGTAGTGATGAAAGGGGATCGGCAGGGTGTAATAGGGTGAGGGCCCTGGACCAGTGCACCTCCTACTGGAACACCGGAGGACAACCGCCTCCCCCCTTTCCCCACCCACCGCTGCCCGGAATGGCAAGCCCACGTCAGGGTGACCGACGTGACCACACACCCCCCTGGTAACGAGAGGACCGCGACAGTGGGAGTATCGGAGGACGTAAGTTAAGGGATGGTGCCATGAAAAAGATGGAGAAACACAGAAGGTTCTGGTCATCGGGCTTGCAGACGAGTACACACATTGGTTGTCTCCCTCTTCTGTATATTTACAGGATCTCAAACTGAACGGCTCACGTAACGCCACAGCCCCAGGAAGGGCTGCCTCAAAACGATGGTCCAGCCAATAACCACCCAGTGTCACGGAATTCATCAAATGGTTCCCAGACTACAGCTTCAAGTGTGGAAGAAACACAGGTCAACTTTTGGGTTACTCACAATCTGTGTCCGCGGAATCGGTGGCGGCGGTGCCATGTAAATCACAGCGTGTCGTGAACAGACGGGGGAACTTGTGCTCGGTACTGTACCGATATAATGATATGTTGGTGTGTGCTTGGGGGGGGACTGGCCCCCGAGGCAATACCCAATTCATCTTAGGCTCTCACTCTCTTTCCAGCCTTTTAACAATGATAGCTTTGTCAAAGGAACTCAAAGGAGCCAAAAAGAAGTCTGTAGATGCCTGGCCGGGGCTCTGAAGTGTGCCTGCCCCCTCTTCTCCTCTCTCACTCTTTCTAAGTCTTCCTTCTTTTCTTTCTCCAGCAGCATTGACGTCATCTCAAAGCAAGCCACAGAGGCAGCTGCTCGTCGAGACGCTTCTCTCTCTCTCTCTCTTTAGCTCTTTCTTTCTCACTCCGTCTATCTTCCCTCCGTCTTGTACACCTCGCCGATGCGTTAATGTCCCACGGTCTCACAGAGACAGTCTTGACATTCCTGACCTCCCGTTCTGACCCGTCTTGTTCGGGGACCAACTCTTGTAGTGTACGGACAGATGGTGGATGCTGCCCCTTCCACCGAGACATACAGCAGAACTCAATCTCAGCCCGGTCCAACGTCAGTGTCTGTCACCTTCACCAGCCCGGGCCAGCATGGGCATCCTAGTGGAGGACAGCGCACCATTGGACCACACACAAGGGACCCATCGACACGTCAATGTCTGGGTCAGGCCGGTCCGTGCAGACAATGGATCGGCTCTGACATCCTCCACAAAGACAAGACTGTGAAGTCATTGTTGCTCCCGTCATAACGGATTCCCTGACATGATTTCTACAGGCTTGTTTTGGACCTGTCATGGTGCTGGGCCCGTAAGCTCATAAAAAACATTTGGGGGGAAGACCAGGGAATAGCCGAGCATTTGGATGGCGGCAAAATGTCCACTCTGGCCGGCGCCCTGGGACAACGGTGCGCTATCGATGGGGGAGTAAGGGGACCTTGGCCCACGGCAAACCACAGTATCAACGGGGTCCGTTGCCATGGCTTTTTTGAGGTGTGCACCCGTTTTCTGACCCCTTTTTTTTTATTGTCAAGGTGACACTCGTCATTTAGAACCCGGGGATAGTTGTTAACCCGTACAAGAACAGTACAGGGACACGGAGAATAAATAAAGGCTGGCCTTCGGTGCAGAGGGGCGCGCGGAGGAAGGACCGGGGAGCTTGCGGTGGCGTTTGTGGGGGGGGAAGGGGGACGGGTCGGGGAGACCCTCGTCGAGAGGGTGAGAAAGGGACAACAAATAGCTGGCGCCAGCGGCTGCCGAGGCCTGCATGCCTGGAGGAGATTTAGTGGGGAGGCGGGGGCAGGCGGTGGGGGTCAGAGCATGAGCCTGTGAATGTGGGGCTGTTCACGGCCGATTTCATGCCCGGTTGATCAGAGGCTGCCGGGCCTCGCGACAGCTGCAGGGCCCGCTGGCCGTCCGCGCGCCAAACCCCGGCACAAAGGCCGCCCAGCGCGGAGCACAAGAATGGTTGACAGGCTGTTGTTAACGACGGGCAACTGTGTGAGGTATGTATATCAGGGCGCTAAATACTGGCAACGCTAATCAAGCGGAGAGAGCGTGGACAGAGCAGGATGGGGGAGATGACAACCCCCCCCACCCCACCCCACCCCCGCCAGCGCCCCAGGGAGTTGTTTCACTGCACGTTTTTCATGGGTTTTCACTCATGAAATTAAATGAAAATCTGAATACAATGAACCAGTGTTTGTCTTAAAGATCACCTGATATCACAATATTGTCACATTCATTGGCCAGCGCTACATGAACAAGTTTACAGCGGGGGGGGGATCTCTGGGGGAGATGTGTTGGGTTTTATTGGACCAGAAGCCGACATAAAGCCTGAGCCAAGGCCATGTTGTCCATCTGGTGCAGGCTTTATAGGGACTGGTCTCAAAAACAGGACGTGTGCGGAGGATGCCAAATGCCAAGCCACAAAACCTTGACTCTGACCTTGAACGCCTGCCTCCTGCCTGTAACACCGCCTGTGCCAGTGGTGTGTGTGGGCAGGCCAGTGGTTCAGGGGGTGGGGGCAGGCCAGTGGGTCAGACAGTGTGCGGGCAGGCCAGTGGGTCAGGCGGTGGGGGCAGGCCAGTGGGTCAGGCGGTGTGCGGGCAGGCCAGTGGGTCAGGCGGTGTGCGGGCAGGCCAGTGGGTCAGGCGGTGTGTGGGCAGGCCAGTGGGTTTAGCTTGTTATTATGAACCTTCTTTGTATATTTTTGTCTTCAAGCCTTAGCACATTTTGGGAGAATATCGTAAACCCTCTGCCAAAAAAGACATTTTCAGTGAACTAACAGAAAATCTTTCACAACATCAGATGTTATAATACTGGGTGATTTGAATGTGGACTCGGGGTCATAAGACTTGTGAAATAAGATGCCTGTTGTGATTTACCTATCGATATGAGTGACTCTTACTGTTTGTTATGAATTATTATGAAAAGGAACTTCGGAAACTTTAATTAACAAAGCATTTATTTGCATAATAATTGCCTGAGAAATTTAATTCAGCCATACCAGTAAAAACGTAAAGGGCTACACACATTAACTTAGTCACAGGTTTCATTTCAGATAGATGCTGTTATTGATGCATTTAATCACCACTTTATTTCGTCTGGCTATCTATTTGAAAGAACATTCATTCCAACTCCCAGGGCAAGGGAGCAAGGTGCAGCTGCTGAAATGGCACAGGGTGTCTCAGAAAACTATGGCCAATAAATTAAGTTCTTAATGCCTCACTAGCCAGAGATACAAGGTGGTATGCTTGTGCCGATGAACTGGAGCCGAGGTTACATGCATGTGCAAAACTATTTATCACTGGCTCATTGGCAAATATTTGTAATCTGACCCTAATTCTTGGAAATATTCCAAAAGCATAGAAACAGCCCATGTTCTTCCACTCCACCAGGGACTCCACTAACCCTGACAACCACAACCCAGCTCTAGATGATCCTGTCAAGCAGAGATTCAGAAATAACTGGAATGCACGCAGCTACAATCTTCTCTGACCAACAATTGTATATTGAATGGGCATCAATCATGGTTTAGACCACAATACAGCCTTGTGGCCGTTACCACACTGGTTTTACATTTTACTAGGGCTTAAGATGATAAAGTTGTTTATTGACCTGCAAAAGTCCTTTGGCACAGTTGATCAATCTAATTGGCTCACTCTGATCACCTCTTTCTGCGAGGTGTGAGCAACAGGTTCTCTTGTTTATTTACGAAGCACTTCTCCTAGAATTACCTCCATTTATAGCGTATTTAATTCCCACTAGACTAATACATTTCAAAACCAGATCCCAGGCGGGGATTACATAAAAGTCTCCAGCAGTCTCCTCAGAGTTGGGTAGGACTGCTTTAAGGTACTTCAATCCTTATCTATGGACTCCAGACTAAATTTAAGTTAAACATTTGGGTGTCCTTTGCCAATTTAAAAAAATAATTCAGGATCTATATGATGTTGTCTACAATTGTTTTTGTTGAATTGTTTGTCTTTGTTTTTCAAAAAGAGAAAGTTTTGTTTCTGTCCATTTTTTTTGACAGGGCACAGCCTCAAAAAAGTTCCAGGTCTCAGTCAGTTTAAAAAAAAAAAAAAAGTTAGAACAAAATTAATATAGCCATAGGTGCTGAATAATGCTAGTGGTTTCTATCTTCGCTACAGCACTCAGGCTATTGCTAGTGGTTTCTATCTTCGCTACAGGACTCAGGCTATTGCTAGTGGTTTCTGTCTTCGCTACAGGACTCAGGCTATTGTGCTCAAAGGGATCAAACACAAATGCAGTACACAAAGGTGTACCACAGGGATGGATTGTAGGTCCTCTGTTGTTCATACTGTATGTACATGACACTGAGGAAACTGTGAAAGTGTTACATTAATTTCAATACTGATGACAGCCTGGATAGATCACAAATTTAAAAAGTTCCCTCGTGTAATCGTCTGGGTATTTTGCATGATGCCAAGTTGCCTTTTAAAATGTACATTCCTGATCTAGTAAAACAACTGAAATGTAATCTTTACAGAAATAAATCATGTAAAAATTGGTATACACATTTTTTTTTATATCAGAATTTTCCCCATGTTCTGCATTTAAAATGCAAGCCACAGCTACAACGCATTACATACAGTCATGTAAAAAAATTTGGACACCCCATGAAATATTTATAACCTCAAAAAGACATTTCCTATAACTGTCTTCCAGTCGCTGACATCTGGCAATTACTTCCCCAGGTGCTCCCCATGGTTGTCTGATGTGTTGCCTAGTTGCTGACACATCAAGCTTTAGTTAGCGGTAGCGGAACAGTCGTCCTAAAACGAAATGGTATGAACCATAGTCAGACTGACATATCGTATAATTCCAGTAGTGCAGCAAAGCCATTCTCAGGCCACCTTCTAGAACAGTAAGGTGCATTAGTGTGATAGTTCATGCCTAGAGCACTGGCATCTGATCACTGGAAGAAAGGTGAAATCAAGATGTGTTCCTCTGTGGGGATTGATGGCAGACAAAAAGTTGACTTCTGAATAATGCGGTTCAAAATCAAATCTCTCCCCGCGGCTTTCCGCACCAGCTGGTGTGACACCCTTCACCGCCCTGGCACGCCGAGGAAGACGTCGTCGGCCGAACGAGGCAGTGGCTGCACCGGAGACACGTATGTCCCGAGTTTGTTGCCATGACGCAGCAGCAGGGCCCCACCCCCACAGGTGAGAAGCAGCCAGCCAGGCATCCTAATATGGGAAATGAGCAGGGAACTTTCCCCCCCCCACCCCCCCGACACTGTTTAACCAGCGCCGGCCTACGCTAACGATGCCCCCGGGCTACAGTGCTAGCGTGTGAACCGTGTCCCCTCACCCAGATTACCTTTCTGTATCTCTGGGCTCCACGATCCAGTCACCATTGAGCCCATTGTCCCCCGTGACACCGAGACTGACTGCTGTTTTCACCGCGGTTTGTGTGTGAAGCACAATAACGACATAATATGTGGAATGAGTCCCTGCCCACAGGCAACCATCACCGAAGAAGAAAACACTTTTTTTTCTCCCACCATTAATGAAATGCCATTGCGTAACGGGGGAACTTAAAATCTTAAATAGAGACACAACAATTAAGTTGTTTCCAATTCACAAAAGTAAAAATGCTGAACTAAGGAAATGCTAAATTAGGCAAGCGTTAAATTAGACTAACAACCTGAAATCCATGGTGGTCTGCCCAGGATTCCCCGTGTGGTCTTTAGCCCCTTGAGAAGGTTCTAAGGAGCGTCTACCTCCAGGCTATCAACACTTACAGTAGGACAATGCCATTATGTGATAAGAGGAAACATGTTGAAACTCCTTAAAAAAAGGATGGGGGAAGAGATAGAAGGGAGGAAAGGGAAAAACAAAGACAGACAGAGAGAGGAGGAAGCTAACGATTATACTTTCCACTCAGCCAAAACTGGCTACATTGTCCTGCCGCTATGGGACATCTCCCTTAAGTGTTCATTAGAAAACTGTAGATGCCATATCAATGACCCTGATACTGTAGCTACATGAGCAGAAATATGGCCAACGTGGCCATTTATTACTGCCATGCAAATGAAAAACTCACTTTTTAGGTGACCTTATCTGTGAACACATTAAGTAATCCATGAATGAATATCCAGCATTTACTATCAAGTGTCCATGTATAATCTGAGGCACAACATATGTAATTTATTGGAGATTATTTTATTCTTCAATCGACTCTAAAACTTCACAGGATGCTGGACTCATCCTTAAAAGGACAAAGCTATCAATATTTGGAACAATAAGAAAAGATGAAGCAGTAAATGCAGGGGGGGATGAATAACACAAACATTTTTCTGTAACCCTGGGAGACCTGAGATACTCAGTGGCTCAATAGTCAATCAGTCTGCAGAGACAAACAAAATGCGTATTAAACATTCATAACAACCCGTGGGTGGAACAGCTAGGGGGCGCTGTGTATTGTCTTTTCACTCAAAAGACAGCTTGTACTAAGATACCAGGTCCATTATTCGGGTACAAAAATCTGGGCAATCACTAGACCCCCGGAGCATTGATGAACAGGCCCTACTGGGTACGGTTAAACCCAAGATGTGTGTCTCAGCATCGGGTTAATGTGCACCGTACCAGCCCACAGATGGTGCACACACTGTACCTCCTCAGGTAAAAGGTGATGGTTTAAGGAAACAGTGATTAGAAGTGTTTCCGCCAAGGAACCTGATACTGCTATTTAATGTCCAGTCATTCCCACGGTCCGTTGTGCCCCTGCTTACACAATAACAATGTCAACAACATAACAACGTGTGTGGCGGATCCTGAAACCCTGCTAAATAACCCCAACAACCCCATAGCTCAGTGCCCCTGCCGAAACCTAGCTAGCGTCTCGCAAGAATTACAGGCAGGACCTGATGCAAATGTAACACCTAACGTCTGCATGCACGCGCGTTTCAACCTGAGGAGATGCAGAAGTGAAAAACGAAACGTGTTATCAAGGCCTCAGTTCCTGAGACACTCACACGTGTTCTTTACCCACAGGTTAATGTTCTCCAGATGGATTAACCACGGGTTAGGGTTCTGTCGTGAGATTACCCCGAGCATGGACAGTACTAGGCAGCAACTCTTTGAACCATCAACGTGATATTTCCACAAACACACAATGTCCGGAAAGCAAGGCTGGCTCTCACAGTGCTAAACCATCTGTAAACTGACTTGAAGTCCTAGTAACCACGCTTCTAAACCACAAGTCTAACACCAAGTGAAAAGCCAAGTGATCAATTCCGAGCGCTAGGAGCCTTTACCCCCACCTAGACGCAGAGAGAGCGAGAGACAGGCACACACAGACAGAAAGACAGAAACATAAAAAGAGTCAGAAGAGCTAGAAACACACAGAGTTAGAGAGATCCACAGGTAGAGAGTGCGAGACAGCATAGGTCCAGCTGTAGTACAGAAGTCCACCTGGCAGACAGGTGTTGAGGGCTGGACAGGACGTTTGGGGGAGGGGCACACACCGAATGATCCACCCCTGCCATGCCAGCCTCTTATTCAGGCAGGAGGAAGGGTGGGCCGCTGGGGGTGTGGCCCAAATGAGGACCCAATATATTCGTAGTGAACTACTTTTCACCACAGCCCCCAATGGTCCCCGTAGAGGCCCTCGGATGCATATTGAAACACGCAGCGTGTGACAGGTGCACGAAGCATCGCCACAGACTGAGATTGAGGTCTGTCGTTGAACGGGCCCGTCAGCCGAAAGAATAGAACCATAAAGCATAATTACAGTGTAGTCGTATGGCGGGTCTGGGGGGTGTGTGTGTGTGGGAAGGGGGGGGTTGGCTGGGCCGCTTTCTCTTTCACGCTCTTTCTCTTTCGCTTTTCATACTTTTATCTTTCCGCTTCTTCTCACACCCACTCTCCATTTGAGTCCATCCCTCCTTCAATCCATCCTTCTGTGGTGTTCTTGTTCCGTGGTGACTGCGATACAACTCTCGTTCTAACACCAATCTGTGGACAATACAGGGTCTCCTCCCACACAGAGCAGGGGTATAATCAGAGCACTACAAGGAGTTTGATTTCCGTGCCGCCTACCTAATCGTCTCAACATCATAGCGGGAAGGCAGTCCCAGGTTACACAAAGCTTGTTCAGCCAGGGCTTTTTATCATCACAGACAATTAACTAGAGGTTACCAGGAGAGTAAAATAGGAGCAGGTCGGGAGTGACTGACTAGGGTCTGGCCATATGGAGAGGCTGTCTTGGGGGAGCTGGGAGCATTCATCTCGTTTCTGCTGGAAGACAAGCGGGTGGTGAATGCGACTTTATGTTAATCTGCAGAACGCAACATAATAAAACGGGTGTAATGAGACACGTTCTGGTCAGGGCCACAAGACTAGAACATAGTGGGTCAGCCAGCATCGGCTGATTTGTCCAGACACATTTGAATGCTGTGTCATTCCTATCAGGGAGCTGATAAGGCATCGGCTGCGTTTCTCTGTTCATTGGGCCTGCCAGGAAGGCCACACACAGTGGGTATGAAGGGGGCTCCGTCAGGCCGAAGCAGAGCAGGTGACTGAACAGGGATCGGTCAGATCCTTTTGGGCTGAGCAGGGGTGTTCTCCGACAAGCTCAGCTAACGTGTCGTGCAGCGTCGCGCAATGACCACAGCGCGATTTGTCTCTTTGGTCCAAGGCGCTTTTGTTGCACAACACCGTCCCAGCTAGGTAATGTTAGCCCGCAAAACAATTGGGCCGATTAAAAGGCATCGGAGGCCGTCCGAATTACATTTGAGGCTGACCAAAAAGCATCCGGGTCTGACCAAAGCCTTGAAAAACTGGTTCTGGTGACGCACCTGGGATGAACTAACTGCAAGGCAGTGGAGATTAGGACAGGAGGTAAGATTCCAGGCAGGTTCTGACGGCCAGACTGGGTCAGGGGGATTCCAGACAGGTACTGACGGCCAGACTGGGTCAGGGGGATTCCAGACAGGTACTGAGGGCCAGACTGGGTCAGGGGGATTCCAGACAGGTACTGAGGGCCAGACTGGGTCAGGGGGATTCCAGACAGGTACTGACGGCCAGACTGGGTCAGGGGGATTCCAGACAGGTACTGAGGGCCAGACTGGGTCAGGGGGATTCCAGACAGGTACTGAGGGCCAGACTGGGTCAGGGGGATTCCAGGCAGGTACTGTGGGGCTTTAGTGCCAGCTTCTCTAGCCAAGTAAAGTAAATAGTAAGTCAAATTCAATGGACTCTCGTCACAACCACCTGGTAAACCCTGACTTTAAAAAGTGAATCAGCCTGACACAACCACCTGTTAAACCCTAGCTTTAGAAAGTGAATCAGCCTGACACAACCACCTGTTAAACCCTGACTTTAGAAAGTGAATCAGCCTGACACAACCACCTGTTAAACCCTGACTTTAGAAAGTGAATCAGCCTGACACAACCACCTGTTAAACCCTGACTCAGCCTGACACAACCACCTGTTAAACCCTGACTTTAAAAAGTGAATCAGCCTGACACAACCACCTGTTAAACCCTGACTTTAGAAAGTGAATCAGCCTGACACAACTACCTGTTAACTACCTGTTAAACCCTGACTTTTGCGTTTGGCCTCTCATGCGGGCCAGCACACCCATTTGGGCAAGGTTCCAAGGAGATAAGAAGGGTGCATCCTCTCACCTGGATCCTGTTTGTTCATTATGTGTGGTATTTAAGTGTGGGGTTTGTGGGTTGTCTTTGTTGGTGATTATTTTCTGAGTAGCGAGTGTATGAGGCGAGCCAAACCATTCTTAAGCTCTACCTTTTTGTCATTACCTGTACAGTGCGCCCTTGTTTTTGTTTCAATACCTTTTGTGAATTAAAGGTTTTTAGTTATTATCTACCACTGTGTCCGTGCATCTGCTTCCGACCACCCCAGCTGTTACAACTTTAGAAAGTGAATCAGCGTGACACAACCACATGTTAAACCATGATCATATATTGTTGATATGGAAACATCAAAATAAGAAATAAAGGTTCTCCCCATTTAGGAAACATTGATAGAATGCTCAGTTGCTCCATACACTTTGAAAATATTTCTATGATGAAATCTGCGACCCATGAATACACTCCTAGTTATAGTCTCCTTTTGGACCATAAACATATTTGCAACATAAAAACAGCATCTGTCTTTAAGAGTACATTGTCTACGTGCTGTACCAGAGACCCGGTGACGAGGTCCTCTCAAGTTTCAACAAAGTGAGAGTCAAGAGTGAAATAAAGCGAGAATGTGCCCTTCCCTTTCCAGAACATTGAGGCAGAAAGAATTCTGGGGGAGGCAATGTTTTAGAATGTCTTTGTGGCTGATTAGCAAATTCCTTACTTTGTTTTAAATCTTCTCTACCATGTCAACTAGATGAAAGAATTGTAGGTTTTAGTGCTCTTGTAGGGTTAGTGCGATCCTTACAGGCTGTGTAAATGGAGTTAAGGAGATGAAAATGTGTGCCATTTCATCCTCAGACAACAACACAAAACACAAACCTTCACTCACTTAGAGTTGAGACGCATGTTGTGCACAGATTGACACATAGTGACCTCATTGGTCCTTAAATTGGAGAAACTGAACACAAGGTCAATAACTATCCAATTGCACTTCTAAAGGTTTGCAATCAGTAATATTTGTAAGTTGCTCTGGAACAACATCAGGTAACCTAACTAAAATGAAAAGTGAAAACAGCATGAAGACATTTACTTTTATACTCATGTTTATTGTGCACTCTAAAGCCCATTTATAAGTAAAGAACTCCACTGGTGAGAACAATGTCAGTAAAATAAAATATTGAGCAACAAAAGGTTCTTTTGATCTTTCTTGTGAAACAACGCACCAGCAAATTCAAACAACCACAAATAAAGCCATAAATTGCAAATGAACAAACATCCTCATAAAACCCTTTACAAAGGTTTATTCATAAAATATGATATTGTATCTATAATTTATCCACTGACATTGACATAGTTAGGTGTTGAAGGTGATGGTGGGCAAAAAGTTTGGTGACAACTTCCTCCTCAGTAGGTTCTGCTATTTGCTCTCTGAAAAAAGTTAAAAGAAAAAGTATTTCAGTCAATTGATCAATCAAATGTAGAAACTTCCAACTAGAAACAGCATTCGTCGCAAACAGCTCAACTGTCACTACACCTGATATAACCAGGGTGACTTTCATCATACTTGTCATATATATGTGTTACGTGTTGCAATGCAATACCAAGAACACAAGTCTATGCGTAAAGGCACACACTTGCTAACTGACTGGATATTCAGGGACGTGTTTGCTGCCATATAGCAGGTTTGGCAGGGGCTCTGGCCGTGCTGCAGCCAGTGATCAACGCATATACAAACTAAACCTAGCGAAAAAAGCTAAACCAGATGAGGAGCCAAAGCAAATATTGACAGTATTCTACACAGTTGAAAATGCTAATATTACAAAGAAGCTTAATTTAAAACACAAACACTTTAAGGAGCGTAGAACATCTAACAGCAAGACAAATAAACAAACAAAAATAATGTTGAAAACTTTGGTTTTATTGGTCCTACCTGAACATCAGTTGGACAGTAGTGTCCAAGTCTGTCCTCTCCATATCACGATTGGAACAGCTATGGGTTCTGTCCCACTTGTAGATGAAGTTCTACATTGGAATGACAGAATGTGAAAGTTCTAAACAATAAAACCATATGCATTTTTTTAAAGAAAAACTAAAACTACCTTGAACTTATTTTACCTCCAGGATGAGTGCAACAAACAGGTTGACCCACATGACAGAGGAAGTCAGCCACCAGGCTATGAAGTAGAGTTTGGACCATCTAGATATTAGAAAACCAATAAGACACATCAGGCTCAACTACTATGAAGTTGAGTTTGGAACACCTACATTTTAGAAAACACATTAGATACATTAGGCTCATCAACCTTAAGTCAGTCATTCCGTTGTTCAAATGGTCACATTTTAAAACAGAACAATGAAAGTTATTGTTTAAGTAAAACTTACTCAGTGGTGTATCTTGAGTACGCCTCCAGAAAGACGTTCCAGTTATTCATCATCATGATGTTGTAGAGGAGAACCAGAGCAGACTGAAGATACAGAACACAGGATGGACAAACTGCATCATAATCATTTTACATTATGAACTCACCCAATACCACTAAAGCAGATCAACAAGATATCTTTTATGAAAGTCCATTTCCAAACAAAGTTTCCAAACAGGGATATTTTGCAGGTTAGTTTTAATAATCTATTTTTAGAAGGCCAGCATCCTAGTCGCCTTTCCACTGTTGATGTTCAGATTGGTGTTTGTGGGTACTATTAAATGAAGCTGCTAGTTGAGGTCCTGTGAGGCGTCTTTGATTCTCAAACTAGATGTATTTGTCTTCTCGCTTAGTTGTGCACCGGGGCCTCCTACTGATCTTTCTGTTTGGGTTAGAGACAGTTTGCCCTGTGTCGTGAAGGCAGTTGTATACATTGTTGTACATAATCTTTCATTTCTAGGTACTTTCTCGCATGAAATAGCATTCATTTCACAGAACAATAATAGACTGACGACTTACAGGAGAAAGTTTTTTGTTTCTGGCTTTTTTGAGCCTGTAATCAAACCTAAAACCGCAGACGCCAAAGATACAGAACTAGTCGAAAGAAGGCCTGTTTATTTTCTTCTTTAATCAACAAAACATTTTTCAACAGTGCTAACATAATTGCAAAAAGGTTTTCTGAAATCAGTTAGTCAAGATAAACATTGCTAAGCGACCCTAAACGTTTGAACGGTAGTGTAAATTAAATGTAAAATATTTCTTATTATAATATATGATTACATACGTTTATCTTTACTCACTGCAAAGTCATCAAAGTTGTTCGACCAGTAGCCAAGTTGCTCATACGAACCACATTGTAGAGATTTGTTAACAGCCTTGGTTCTGGAGTTGACCGTACTGCTGTAGGAAAGAACATGCGGTTTATTGTGACGGTTAAATTAACAGCTAGGACGTCGTTTCTACTGCAAGTACCTGACATTTGAGGAATGGGCTGTAATAGCTCCTTTAAACAGCCAAACGCCGAGCACAGCAAACACATAATAAACCACCTGAAAAGAGAAAAAGTTCAAATAAATTATCACCATACCACTATTTGACTTCTCTACACAAACAAAACCTTAAGAAAAATACAAGCATGGCTTGTAGAGGTTCTTACCACTAATATACCGGCGAATGCCCGGAGGTTTTTCACCAGGTCAACCAGGGTACTAGCAACAAGAGCCATCAGCTTTAAAAGAGAACATTGTTAGTTTAAACCGGACACAAAATAAGACAAACATGCAATTTTAATGTAACCACAAGATACTATGACTGTACCATTGTTGATAACGTGTCCACAATGTCAAACAGTGCATTTTGAACTAATCATTACAAAACCCGTTTCCAGTATATGACAATACCCATTCACCTTGACAGAGCTTTTACCTTGATGTTGGGGATGATCCTCAGGAAGCGAATGACTATGAGCATATTGACCAGGCGCACCAACTCCCATAGTGCCATTGGGCCACCATGGACTGGGTTCCTGTGACAACCAGAGAAGTAGTTGAAGGTTTTGCAGCTCAAATCATAATAGGGATATACTATAGGTACACTACAAGCATATACAACAGAAAAATAGACAGTCTGCGTTACAGCAAAGGTGTAAAAATTAGTAAGTTAAAAGTAGCTGAGTTTGGCTGGGTTAACAAGTTTAGAAAAGAAATGAAGACCTACATCTCCAGGAAAAGGGATTCAGAACTAACCAGTGATGAATGCATTGAACGTCACTGGTTAATTCTTATTCTGATTCCTGGTCATTTAGCTCTTAATTAGGAACTGGCAAACACAGCAGAGTACTTTGTACTTTCACATCTCAGAAGTGAAATGGCCATGTAATGTTTGACTTGATCAAGTTTTTTCTAATTTCTATTGTTATGACCACTGGTGCCGAGGAAACCCCCACGATGGCCACTAGATGTCAGTCATAATGCCTCTTAGGACGCACCATAGCCTGCAGTTAGGAATGCTAGCAATGCATGACATCAGTGGAAGAACAACTTAAACTCTATGTTTACCTGTCTTATATCGGGCTCGTTGGTCTAGGGGTATGATTCTCGCTTTGGGTGCGAGAGGTCCCGGGTTCAAATCCCGGACGAGCCCTCACTTTTTCTCAACCCCATGTAATGATTTTAATTATACTTAATGGCGATATGTTAAAAGGTTTCTGAGCACAGAGACAATCTACAGGCAGCACAGACAGTTTAGAGAGACCAGAGACACTGAGTATACATAGACTCCCATGCTATTACTGAGAAGCCTTTCAACAAGAAACAAGCTTGTTTTATAAACACAAATATGCAATTAAAGAAGGTTGATCAGTTTGTTCTATTAATCTCGCAATGTGATTAAAACTTCCTAGACCAGTGTTTCTCAACCCTGTCCTGAGTGCCCCCCTGTCCTGCATGTTTTAGATCTCTCCCTGCCCTAACATACCTGATGTAGCTCATGAAGGACTCGATAATGAGCTGATCATTTGAATCAGGTTTGACGGAGCAGGGAGAGATCTAACACATACAGGACAGGGTTGAGAAACACTGGTTTAAACAGTGTTACTGACTACCACCGGAGGACACTAAAACAGAAGACATCTTGCCATATCACAAATCCTGGAATTTATGGCCTAAAAAAACAGGAGAATTAGCCCCACTTCTTTTACAGAGGGTTAATAGAAGGAAGGCTCGTTGGTCTAGGGGTATGATTCTCGCTTTGGGTGCGAGAGGTCCCGGGTTCAAATCCCGGACGAGCCCACTGTTTTTAATTCCTATCATCAAGTAATGATTTGAATTGAACTTAATGATGATATGTTTTTGAAGGTATATGAGCACAGAGACAATCTGCAGGAAGCACAGACAAATTAGAGACCAGAGATTTTGAGCATACATAGACACTCATGCTATTACTTGGAAGCCTTTAAACAAAAAAACAAGCCTGCTTATAAACACAAATATGCAATTAGAGAAGAACAAGGTTGAATAGTTAGTTCCACTGAAACCAGTATTGTCCGCAGACAAGTAATTGTTCTATTTTATCTGGGAATGTAATTAAAACTTCCAGTGTTACTGATCACCACTGGAGGGCACTAAAACAGAAGACAACTTGCCATGTCACAAAATCTGGAAGTTTTGGCCCAAAAGGAGTGAGACGCTCAAACTCGAGCAAGCTGGCAGGCTCGTTGGTCTAGGGGTATGATTCTTGCTTTGGGTGCGAGAGGTCCCGGTTTCAAATCCCGGACGAGCCCACTGTTTTTAAATTCCTACCTAATTATTTAAATCGTACATAATGGTGATATGTTAGCGAAGGTATCTTGTCACAGAGAAAATCTGCATGCAGCACAGACAATGTATAGAGACCAGAGACACTGAGCATACATAGACTCCCATGTTACTGAGAAGACTTTCAACAACAAACAAGCCTGCTTTATAAACACAAATATGCAATTAGAGAAGGTCAAGGTTGAATAGTTAGTTCCACAATATACTGAAACCAATATTGTCCGCAGACAAGTAATTGTTCTATTTTATCTGGCAATTTAATTAAAAATTCCAAAACAGTGTTATGGACTACCACCAGAGGGCACTCAAACAGAAGACAACTTGCCACATCACACATTGTGGAAGTGCGGTAGTAAAAGGAATGAAAGAGACCCAAACCTCTATTACAGAGGGGAGGACATAGGGTGGCTCGTTGGTCTAGGGGTATGATTCTCGCTTAGGGTGCGAGAGGTCCCGGGTTCAAATCCCGGACGAGCCCTGATTTTGCGTAAATTACGCTTTGAACACCTTGGATTTCATAAATCCAACAGTTAAGACATATTCCACAAAAATGTGAGGGATTGTAGGGAAGTCTTCTATTCTTTTGAGTGGATTATATTAACAATAACATTTTATTTTACAGCATTTGTCTATATTTTGTTTGGCCTTTAAAAAGAGAAAACCGTAATCCAAGAAACAACAATAAAGATTTATGAAATTAAAAAATTACTGCAAATGCCAAAATAAACGAGGAAACAAGTTTTTAATGGATTTATTCTGGGGAAAATATGATAAGACCCCTGGTGTAGTGGAATAACTTTTTCAAAGCCCCAGCCATCAGCCAGCAAATTGTCATTTAAATCCAGCTACATGTCTCTGATACAATGAATGAGAACCATCTTCTGTCCGTCTACTGATGGGCCATTTACACGCCACGATGCAATAGCCATACATTGAGTGGGATGTTAACTCGGCTCCATATTTTACATATGAGTAGGTATGATTTTTTTGGTGTTCTGTTTTTAAATTCCTATGTAATGATTTGCATTGTACCTAATGGTGATATGTTAGCAAAGGTATGAAAGCACAGAGACAATCTACAGGCAGCACAGACAATTTAGAGCTGTGGTCAAACAAACTTTTGAAGCCCACAATCACTTTTTCATTGAAAATGTGAGCTGAGATCAACCGTTGCAAAAAACAGTAGAAATATATTTATATCTTTACATAATTTTAAAACAATCACCATGCTTCTGTCTGTATGCATGAACATTGACAGACTTAATACAAACACACGACACGAGAGAAAGTGCAAAGATATCTCCTAAACATGCTCAGTAACAGGCTCAGCACACACTGAAAAGACCGTTGAACAACAAACAAGCCTGCTTTATAAACACAAATATGCAAATAGAGGACAGTAAGGTTGATTAGTCTTTTCAAACATATACTGAAACCCAGTAAAATAATTGTTCTATTAATCTGACCGATATCTGATGCAGATAAAACTTCCTAAACAGTGCTATGGACTACCACCAGAGGGCACTCAAACGGAAGACAACTTGCCACATCACACATTCTGGAAGTTAAGGAGCCAAAGGAGGGAAAGAGACCCAAACTTCTATTACAGAGGGGAAAACAAAGGCAGGCTCGTTGGTCTAGGGGTATGATTCTCGCTTAGGGTGCGAGAGGTCCCGGGTTCAAATCCCGGACGAGCCCTGTTTTTGCGGGACATTAATTAATTTCACCGAATTGCGTAAAATATGGAAAATGCACCCTCTTTTCTTGGTATCTGTTCCTATGAACAGATGAAGCGTATTAAACACTCACACAGACAGGAGGAAAATCTTACCAGTAGGAAAACGGTAGTCTGTAGGTAGAAAATATGGATATCTGTAGGCCCTTTGGTAAAACAAAAACAGTCAATATAAGGTAGAATTCCCATGAAATTTACGTACCATTTACTTTTACTTTAAGATGACGTGTGCGCCATCTATTCAGATAGCATATATACGGATTTCACCTACCAGCAAAATAATTGTAAGTGATCCATCAAAGATATTACTGACAGAGGACACATATCCTCTCCAGCCAAACGCAATCATTTTCAACACCATCTCCAGCAGATAGTAAAGGATGAAGAAACAGTTGAGTGTCTGAAAAACAAAGAAATATAAAGGCAGTGAACTGCAGAAGACCCTCAAACAAACGAACTATTTCTACTTGTAACTGGTAGATTTTATTGACCTTGCTGAGGGATTACCTCCAAATAGTCCTCTCGCTCAGAGACTGTCTTCTCACACTCAATCACCAAGATTATCTGGAGGAAATTTGAAAATAGTGTGAAAAAAGAACACAGTGTCCTTTATTTTTGAAGACCAGTGCGTACAATGATACAGGGACCAAGGGGATCAAATTTCTCTTTTTCAAATATTTTCAAAAGGTACCCGGGGTTGTGCAGAGCCCATAATAGCCACCTGATGGCAGTCTCAGCCCACTTTTCCTGAGTATAGATCACCATAAAGAGTGAAATGCCTCATACACGTGGCTGTGAGGGGAATGTAACCTCTTAGTTATTTACCCCTTAGACAGGCTCGTTGGTCTAGGGGTATGATTCTCGCTTAGGGTGCGAGAGGTCCCGGGTTCAAATCCCGGACGAGCCCTCTTTTTTATCCACTGAAATTGCTTACAGTAAGAAATGCTTTGCAGAAAGCACAGTGCATTCATGTCATAATTTATAACAGCACTGTAAAAAATAAGTATGATTTGAAGTGTTTCAAAACAATGGTAGGACAGCATATTTTGCAGGGATTCCAGGTCAACAAACGAGCACTGTAAAGACCCAACAGAAACAGAAGTAATACGTAAGTTAATAAAACAAGGTGTCACTGTGAACATTTGATATAGGTAACTTACACAGATGCCGACAACATTGGCCAAGGCCACAACATTCCCCACCACTGTGACAGAATGCTTGGTGAAGATGTACTGGATAATTTGCAGGAACTTAGATGAGTATTCAGGCAAAGGAGGATGCTGAAAACAACAACAACTTATATTGTGTGTATTTGTGTACCAAAACGCACATTTGTTTCTGTCAACAATCAACAACGCAAGCGTATGCAAGAAGGCAACATATGACAGCCATTGGCATAGATATATAAAACAAGTACCTTTTTGATCCTGTCCTTGTCCAGTTCATCAAACAGCCTCTGGAAGGCCTCTCTGGGGATGTGGCCATTGTACGACTGACATGCTTTCTGAGGAGAATGTTAGTAAAAGCTTTTTGGCATCATTTTTTTGCAATATGTACTTCCCAAAGGGGATCTGAGGAGAACTTTTGGGTGATACAGTACCCAGGTTATTTCTCGTACCTAAATAGCTGTGCATATAACCAAAAAGAAAGCAATCAGAAAAAATAAAGGTCTGTTCAATATGTACATCTGACCACACACTCTCGGGTGGTGTTTTCTGAGTTTATGTAGTTAAATGTGGGGAGGGAAAACTGACCT
>JACXGK010004241.1:0-39501 GCA_016801125.1 Novumbra hubbsi | reverse complement strand
CCCCCCCCCCCCGGCCACCCTTCTCTACACCCCCGAATCTCCCCGTTCTACACTCGGCCACTCCGTTCAGACCAGTCTTGCCAGGGTGTTGTGTGGCTTTCCCCCGGCACACCCACCCATGTCCATACACCCGCTCTGCGATTAGGACTTGAGTCACGTTCTTTCAGGTCGGGCGGTTTTACATATTTATCATGGGGGCGGGGACCCTATTAGGTGTTGTTCCCACAATCCACACATCTAAACAGTTATATCACAAGGAAACCCAGACACTCGCACACCACGGGAGAAGTTAACGTCACCCTGGAAATGGTTTATTTGGTGTGTGCGAGGGTGCGCTAGTTTTAGTGTGCTACAGTTAAACCTTTCTGAGTGATTGCTTTAATCAGCCTCTATTACAGTTTTCATACTGAATAACCTTTCCACAAACATTAAGCATGAGTCTAGTTAAAACCATTTACATTTGTGTGTGTGTGTGTCGTTAGCTGAGTAATGGTGCTGGCCAATGTTATGGCCCGTTTATTAAAGCGATAATCCCACACAAAAACACATTCCTAAAATAATTGTATATGTAAAATGGCTAAGTAGCTAGAAAACGCTAAACAATAGTTGGTCACGTCTCAACATTCCCTCTCTAATTTAGCTCAAAGCTACACTATAGCCCATGGGTTTGCTTCACATCTAAGATCTAGTACATTCTTACTAACAGAAGAGAAATGTGTGTGAATAATTGGCTACTTTGTTCTTTAAAACACACGTATCTGAGACATACTGATCTGTTTAAGTTCTGCGTAAATAATATTTTGCCCTCCGATTGGTGTACTGCTGAAAATAGGTCTGCAGTGACTGGCTATAAAATATGTCCTAGGGTAGATCTAAGTAATAATTATCCATAGTACATTGAAACATCTACCACGAAGCATTCAAAATGCAACAAAACAACAGCAAGTAAATATTAAAATGAATTATTTACATGGTTCTAAAATGACTGAGAGGCACTGTAGAAACCTGCCTCCAACGTTTCCCAGAGTGAATTCAGAGGAGGAGATAGTACTGAGAGTGTCTAAAATGAGTTGACTACAAGTAATTGCTAAAAGATAGCAGAGAAAGGCTCTCTGAACTATTTTGTAAAAGCAGTTAACACAACCTGCATGTGTCTGGTCATTTACGCTAGTATTTATGCTAGTAGTACAGCAAAACAATATTTCATACAGCCTTTTAAAACAGCACTATTAAATTAGATGTGAAAGAGTCATATTCAGCTTTGTAAAGATGGCCCATTCTAGGTCAAAGCTGTGTTCATCCGGTTCCTGTGGCAAAACAGTCTTAAAGCAAGGAGACAATACAGGCTATGCAGGAACAGCTTAGGGTTAGGGTAGTTTAGGCATTTAAACTCAATATTTTGATACAGATGTATGTTCTAGTCAAGTACTACCACCTACTGGCTGATTAGGCAATCTGGGTTCAGATAATTACTTTCAATGCATTATGAAATGTGATGGTGTTAGGACTCAACTCCAGCAAACAAAATATATAAGCGATGCTCAACAACAAAACAACCACTAATCACAGACATGTTGCTGGTAGAGCATACAGGGAAATTGTAAGCTTTTCTAATGGACTTCAATGAACAACAAAGAGTTGTTAGTGAATAAATGCAGGCAATTTATCACCATTTCTTTCATCCTACAGCTCTGAGTAAAATGTGACAGGTGGAGTATATATCTACATGACCTTGACATTTTTACACACAAACACACACACACACACACACACACACGAGCATGCAATAACCACTATAAAGAGGTGACAAGCATTAAAACAAGGACAGGGAGTAAATTAAACTGTGTGTAGACGCATGTTTTGGACATTTCCTGCAGTATGCACATGTTCTGAACGTATGCATTTACAATGGTGTGTGTGTGTGTGTACACTGTACTTGTGTCCCCTCAATCCTTATCTACAGCTAGTGATGCAGACTACTACAGACATGGAGCTGGAATGACTTCTGCCATGGAAATAAGGACATTTTACAGAAGGGAAAAACGCTATATCAGTACACAAGCCCAAAAAGACTGTCGCAAGCTCATTCTGAATCAACCCCTCATCTGTTAAAGTCCTCAATAAATCATTCATATGTTATGGTATGTCATGGTATTACATTCATTTGTTCTGTTGTCTGACAAACAACTCCCGACACCAGGCTGAGAAAGAGGGAAGTAGAGAGGCAGCCAGAATGAGGGGAGAGGGGGAAGGGAGTCTGATGGTTAAGTGCTCTCTGGAGGGTTGTCTGTGGCGGAGGGTTATTAAATGGGATCAATAGCTAACAAGCCCTGTATATCTCCTCCACACTCGCTTTATCTTCCACACCCCTCTCCCTCAGTGACTCCGCCCAGCAAGTGAGTGGGGGAGGCACGTACTGAGAGTCAGGTGGGTGGGTGGGTGGGGACACGTACTGTGAGTCGGGTGGGGGAGACAAAAGCAGAAGATAAAGAGCTCACAATGAGGGGAAGAACTAGACCAAAAAGAGAAGTGACAAACAAAAACTGGGAATTGATGAGAAATAGAATGAGTGGGGAGAGAGGAAGATAAACAGACGAGGCAGGTCAGCGAAATAAAAGAAACCGAAAGGGAGAAGAGGACCAAACGGGACGAGGGAAACTAGCAGACATGAGGCCCTCAAGAAAGAGACGGACAGAAACATTCCCTCCTTCGCCACGTGAAGCAGAAGACGTGTGGGGTTGAAAAGCACCACAAGGAAACGGGAGTAAAATGAGGAGCCTGGCGTGACTTCTACAGACTCCCACGGCTGCACGGTGGACACGGCAGAACCAAGACAGGGAAAGTGCATCTTTCCACCAGTAATTGATACGTAAGCGTCTATCAAAGTGCTGGGATTCACCGGCACTGAATACACACACGCAGAACATAGGAGTCACTAAACCTTTTGGACACATGCACACAGCGGGTGTATTATTGGAGGATCAGGCAGGGCTGGAGCTGGAGAGTTGGCCGCGTGTCGTCTGTCATAACCAGCTACTCTGGGCTAACAGACACCTGTGGACAAAGAACAGTCCTCTTTGTCATCACCACCACCAATTAAAGGCGCACACACACACACACACAAACCTTTTTGAACACAACTCATCAATAGCCATTCACCCAAAGGGCAGTGTGTTATTGTGTATTTTAAGAATAGCCCATCTCTACCTCCCTGACACACAAGTTAGTTATGTGCAGACTAAATCCAGTGCATTTTACAGCACAATATGTATAACAAGCACAAGAAATCATTTCAGTATCGGCTTCAATCAAAGCCTACTGCATTCTGTATCGTTACGAAGCCCGCAAACATGTTAGATGCTAGTGTTCGAGTTCGAAAGGAGCCAGTTGTTAGATGGTGTGATTGCCACCTAGTGAATATTTCTGGGTACTACCACATACCAACGTGTAAAATAAAATAAAAAAGACTCAACATCGAACACCAAAATTTGTCAATTATTTTCCCCCTCAGTGAGACGGACTTTTAACTACTTTCCAGTCACTACCGTTGTTTCTATGGCAACTTTTTTGGGGTGTTCTGCGTTTAGCGCTGCAGCATTGACGCGACAGTGACTGATGGCTTTAATACGCATACTTCCTACTTAATCGAAGTAATCACTTTAGTCTGTCTCCCAATGACACGAACAGAGCAACAGATGGGTACTGACAAAACTCGTGACTTAGTCCCTGAACACCGGATACTTGATAACCTATACGCAAGTTATATAGTGGCACTAAGAGTTGGGCTACTGTTAGGAACAATGACCTGGTGACTTGCCTTGTGACTAGGGCGTAACTTACCTAATTCATGATTAGTTTACCTCCCTTCTGGGATGTTTCACAGACCCTGCCGAGCACCATGGGAATGTACGAAAACAAATTAAAGACTCCAGTAAGAGGCATTGTGAAATTGTGGATTAAACACTGAACAAGTCACCAGTATCACTTCCAACACACATACACACTGCGTCCTATTGGGCACGACTGGAGAAGCAGGCAGTTTGTGGGTGTTTCGCATGTGCAAGATAGTTCTGTAAATACATTTTCATATAACAAGTTCTCTAAAATGTAGGTAGTAATAATAAACCCAGCACATTTCCTCCCTTGAAACAAAGGCCAATAAAGTGACACGCCATTCCACGCCCGGCCCTGTCCAACATCAATAAAGCCACATTAAAACAACAGAAGATAAGATGCCGTTAGATAACAACCGGACAGTACCCAAATGACAGCCGTTCCTAATTTCCTGCTGAAGGATGAAGGGAAATTGTGTAAACCACAATCCAAATATTAAGAATAACGTGTGTGTGCCACATCTCACAGGACGAGGTAGGTGTCCCCCAGCCTACAGCTGGACCCTAGGATGTGTCTGGTCAGGTAATACATTATCCATCAATGAGTCAGCATTTTCAGTTCTGCCAAACTCTGGTTTGATCTTCTGTCTACTTGTTCCTTTCTGCGGTGTTAAATACATCACATGATGAATTCTGCATAACTATTCAGAGTATGACCCATGACACAGCGACACACACACACACACACAGCAGTGAAACAGCTCGCTCAGGTCATGTGATTACAGGGTGTGGAGCCAATTTTGTGCGGTGAAAGGTCAATTTCACGCTCAGACTCCAACTAGCCCCGGTTTCAACTGAAAAAATGAATAACTAGCATGCGAACACACACACACACACACACACACAACTGGGGGAAGAGCGGTAGAGGATAGTAAGACAGGCAGGAGTATAATTGATGGCTGCATTGATTGCCAATGCTCGTTTATGGGCCTTTTAAGACTGTTTAGCGCCTTGGCAACACTTGCTTTAGCACTACATCAATACCGCCCACTGGCAATGACCTAGAGAGGGGAGTAGGACAACGTGTGGAGAGTAGAAAAGGGAGATCCCTGCCAACGATGAGTATGTGTGCGTCTTCCAATAAGGGACGGACTTGGTTTGCGCCATCAGGTATTTCGGGCTGTACCTACATTTAAATGCAAACACATGCACACAACGATAGTGTGTGTGTGTGTGTGTGTGTGTGTGTGTGTGTGTGTGAGACTGACCGGTCACAAGAGCAGGCCACCAGCAGACTGAGGAGGTTATAGGTGATGAAGGTGAAGATGACGGCGGTGATGGTTCCTCGAGGGATGGAATAGCTGGGGTTCCTCAGGTCCCCTGGGGCGTGGGGGGGGGGGGTGACAACATCACTGGGTCAGAGACACGGTCCTCCTCAAGTCACCTCGGGAACCAAGCGGCTGAATACATACGGCAATGCATTCAACGTGTTCCTCACCTGACATGTTGGATCCGGCCATGATGCCTGTGCAACCGTTAAACATGACCGCGAACACCGTGGCGAAGGACATCATGGTTCCCGTTGTGTAGTCAACTGCGTAGTCAGCTGGCGGAACAGGGGGACATTCATATAAAGCTCCTAGGAACAGGAGCTAGAACAGGAACTTATAGTTCATTCTTGATTAGCCTGTAACCAGAAATGATTCACAAACGTCTAATGCCTTCCAGCGCCAACAGGTTGAAATGCCTTACTTTGCCATTCGGGTCGAGGATGCAACTCATGTTACATAGACGTTAGGATTTAGCATGTGTTGTATGGGAGCGAACGTTCCGGTGACATGTGGTGCGAGTTATATAGGTGACAGCGCCGCACGGAAAGCTTTTCTATGGCAATGCTATTGAGAATGTATCTCACTATCCCAACCACACCCACCCACTCACCCACCCACCCACTCACCTCCCAGGTTGCCCAGCAGTGTGTCCAGTTTAAAGCCGGTGAAGTTGGCGGTGGTGGGCGGAGCCGGGCCGGTGTTGTTGGCGACCGGTTCACTGGGCGGGGGCAGGAAGACGAGGTGGGGGCGCACGGCGAAGAAGCTGATGAAGACTGTGGCCAGCACCACCATCACTATCAGGAAGATGATGAAGGTGGCTTTGGCGTAGATCTCCGCGCCCACCAAGCACACCAGCAGGCAGACCAAGAGGATGCCGGTGCCATAGAGCAGAGACCACCAGTACCCCGCCGGTAACACCTGGAGGGGGCCCGCAGCGCTCACCCCGTCTACAGTAGGGGGGGGGGGGTTCAGATGAGACCGAATGAAAGGGTTTGGAGACGGAGCAGGAATGAGGGTGAACGGCGGCATACCTTCTGGCCTGCCAAACGATGCCATGATGGCCTCGACCAGACCCAGGACGAACAGGGCGCTGCTACACACGTTAGCCAGGAAGAACATGACGCCTAGACTGCCGCCAAACTCAGGCCCCAGCGCACGACTGATCATATCTGCGGGAGGGCCGGGTCAAGGCTGTACACAGGCTTCAGCAGGCCGCCCGCAAACACAAACACGCTGATAATTGCCATTGGAAACGGCCGAGACTGAAAGACTACAACGCCAACTAGGGTTCTTCATGTGCTTTCCGATTGTTATGGCGCGTTTGAGCTCCCCTTTCAACTGGGGAAACATGATCTAAAATGACAGGTACACACTTGACTATCATGTGCAGCAGCATGTGTCTTGTGTTCGGTGCTGGTGTGTTAGGAAGGATACAGTAGGCCCCTCCGGCATCCAGGGCTCCATTGGTTGAGATGGCGCACACAGAGAGCACGGTCATGCTGATGATTAGGTACGCCACAAGGAACATGATGATGGCCTGATACAGCCCACACTGACCAACCACGAAGCCTGCAGTGGGAGGGCGGGGACACAAGGTCACAGAACCCTATATGCTTCCCAGTCAATTCTCAGCACGTTCGGTAGGATTGATTGTACTGAGGAATAATTACAGGGCATAGCTAAATTAGAAACCTTTGCAAAGTCACCGTCATCATGATAATTGCAACGCAGACTTAAACATTAAGCAAAGACGTTGCATTGATGGATTGTTTCACCGATTTGTTGATTCTATTTCTTAACAACAAACAATGCTTTAAAAGGTTACTGTTCATTTAAAAGAAAGACATGATTAATGTATTGGACTTATTTGATGTGGTATTGAAATGCGTATCAAGAACCATGTCATTTCTCTAATGGTGTATCAAAGTTCAAAATTCTGGTCATACATTTTAGGTCAGAGAAAAACCTTCCAATCAAAGGGGCGACTAAAATAGGAAGTTATCTTTAAATTCCTAGAAGTTGTAAAGTCATTGAGTACACACAATACAGACATCCGTAGTTTGGCTCACCCAGAAGATAAAAATCTATATTATTAATGAAAACAAATATGCCAAAGTTACTGCTTTAAATAAAACATTCCACAAATGCGTTGAAGTACTCCGATATGGACACAACTTAATATTAAATACAAAATATATGCATGTGTGTATACATACACCCACACAATTTCAAAACAGGACATAGTATCTTCAATAGTCTATTATTATGTTTTCTCTCTCCCGTGAATTCTAGCTTCCCGTTTGTAACATATAATGATCTCAGGTGCCGCTTGAGTGCCCACCAGATAATGCATCCTCTATACTGGGCCTACACCACCTTCCACGTCAGACTCTCAACTTTCCCCACGGCTAAAGTAAGGGACAATTGCCAACTGCACACTTTAGATAGAAAGAGTGTGCTTTGTAAACTTAACTGGCAAAATAACAGCAAAAAATAAAAAGCTAAGCTTCAAACATAGGTGTCCGCTTAGAGGATTTTTTTAGGTAGTGATTGTTACTGTTGGATTAAACAAAAATAACAGAAGGACTGCTACTGAACTGAAAAAAAACAGGAAATGAGAGTAGACATAAACCACAGCTGAGTCACCTGCTGCCCTCCCCTCCCCTGGCAGAGTTACCTTCTCATTTGTGATATACTGATTGTGCCATGTTCAGTGCTATACTGAGGTGTTGTGTTCAGTGCTATACTGAGGTGTTGTGTTCAGTGCTATACTGAGGTGTTGTGTTCAGTGCTATACTGATTGTGCCTTGTTTAGTGCTATACTGATTGTGCCTTGTTTAGTGCTATACTGATTGTGCCTTGTTTAGTGCTATACTGATTGTGCCTTGTTTAGTGCTCTACTGAGGTGTTGTGTTTAGTGATAAACATGATTGTGCCTTGTTTAGTGCTATACTGAGGTGTTGTGTTTAGTGATATACTGATTGTGCCGTGTTTAGTGCTATACTGACTGTGCCGTGTTTAGTGCTATACTGAGGTGTTGTGTTTAGTGCTATACTGAGGTGTTGTGTTTAGTGCTATACTGAGGTGTTGCGTTTAGTGATATACTGATTGTGCCGTGTTTAGTGCTATACTGAGGTGTTGCGTTTAGTGATATACTGACTGTGCCGTGTTTAGTGCTATACTGAGGTGTTGCGTTTAGTGATATACTGACTGTGCCGTGTTTAGTGCTATACTGAGGTGTTGCGTTTAGTGATATACTGATTGTGCCTTGTTTAGTGCTATACTGAGGTGTTGTGTTTATTGATATACTGATTGTGCCTTGTTTAGTGCTATACTGAGGTGTTGTGTTTATTGATATACTGATTGTGCCTTGTTTAGTGCTATACTGAGGTGTTGTGTTTATTGATATACTGATTGTGCCTTGTTTAGTGCTATACTGAGGTGTTGTGTTCAGTGATATACTTTGGTGTTGTGTTTAGTGATATACTGAGGTGTTGTGTTTAGTGGTGTTTATCCTTGTTTGATCGAACCATTGACATCCATCAAGTACAGGGTGAGAGTGAACACCTGCAGGCACTCGGCCCTCCGTGGAACCGGCTTGACACCCCTGATCTAAGATGACTACATATCTATGGGGCATTGCTTCCTGTTCTGGCCCAGTCTTTGGGGCAGCTTTTTTTTTTCTCATACATTTCAAATTGTACTTAGCAGATTGCTAATAGCCAACCAATTTCATGCTGTTTCAGGAACCCTTCGAGTATTCCCTGCTTGCACAACTTATGTAAAAAACCTGGTCTTAGGCTGATCGGCAGTCAAGAGTAATCACTTCTGAGAGTGTAACGCCCTTGTGAATGAAAGTCCATCATGACAACACAGACGGAATTTACTAAAAATTTAAAAAAGTAAAGTTCCCTAAAATTGCTGTATTGTGTCTGGACATAATTGCATTATATAAAAACAGACACCTTTATAGTATACTCTAGTTGTACTGTAGTAGTTGAAACAAAACCTAATGAAATGGCACTATTATTCTTTATTCATAATAAACTAACTCACTAAACAAATGTGTTTCTGATCCCTACCAAATGATGTGCTGTGGCCTCTAACTGTGGAACTTCAAGCCACCATGGGGAAATGTTAGGCTGGAGCCCAGGACGTATCGTTACAAAATGTTGACAGCAACACACCTCCAGGTCTCTGACCAGTACTTTGTTTCTGTTCTCATACAGCCATCCCACCCTGTCAGCCCCTACAAAGATGGCCGCGCTCCTTCCCAATTAATAATCCTCTATTTTATCTGAGCTATTCAAACCCACTTACCTCCATTTCCACATATTCATGTTATTTACTAAAGACTATCTAAAATCTAACAAACTGAGATGTTTAAATACTACATACTGGTATCCCCTGCATTCCTTTCCAAAAACACTTGAGCATTTGGCCTCTGACGAACTCTACATGGTTATCTCTCAGAGTGATATCCTTGATCCTAATCAATCAGGCTTTGAGACTGGTGAATGAAAGGAGACCAATCACTTAATCAGTTCCTTTTTTTAACCTCTGGGCTGGGCGTCTGATGATCCACCTAAGACGGGGGCTCTTACTGGATGGTGTGGAGAAGATCTCAGTCTTTTTAATCATGTAAAAAGACATAAAAGCCTACTGATAAGTGGGAATTGAGTTGTAATTTAAATCTACAGGTTATTTGTGATTACATTATCGACATGGTCTTCATTCTTCCCATCAGAAATATTGGACTTTAATCTCTGCGTCATGTGAACGCGATTAATAGCTCGAGACCCGATTTAAGACGTAGGGAATAGGAAGCATTTTTTCTAAATAAAAAACATGGCTACTCAGTGAAGCCAGTTAAAGCTATTGTATTCATTGAATGAGAAAACATATGTCAAACATCTTAACATACATTTTGTATATGACCACTACAACAAAGTGTCCTGCGAATGTGATGCACTCCAGAAAGGACCTTTCCACGTTTTCTTCATACGACTCTTTTTGTAAGAAATACCCTCAACAGTAACATAAGTTCATTTCCGAATGGCAAAACAATGATTTGGTCCAGAAAGACAATACCAAGTCTCGTGTAGAACGGGTTAAACGAGTTGCATTGTATTAGTTCATGGTGGTTAATAGTTTGGACATGATGATTGTTACAGTTTCTATTATGCGACTTACTAGATATTCGCGTGTTGTTCACGCCACTGGCTCAAAGTTAGCCTACTACCACGGGCCTAAAAAGCGTGTGCTTTAGTGATTTTGACAACAAATAACAGTAAGTTAATACTTACCAATACGTAGGAACACCACCACACTGAACATAGACAGTAAGGTGGGTATCACCACGCCAAAGAATGTGGAAAGTTTTTGTGGCTGGCTGGATGGCGCGGGCGTCCGTCTGGAAATTGCCGGAATTCGCTCCACCGGATCACCGGGCAGACGTTGCTGATGCTCCCCTGACTGTTCATTGACACTTGTGGATAGGCGATAGTGCAGGAGCGGTGTTTTCTCCGACATGGCGATGCTGCTGTTGGCTGCGACTAGACTAGCCTGAACTTCAAAACAGACGGTCTTTTTTTTTTAACTATCATTAAGGTTTTGATTACTTTACTAAAATCGTTTGTCACGAGTGGCAATCAGTAGCGATATAGTTTGCCTACCTCAATATCAAATCGGTGAGCATTACGTTTTCTGCTCGTGTGGGTCCAAACCACGCCAGACTAAACCCAATAGGTTTGTAAACGTTCTCCAATACAAGTTCTCCGTCGCTTTGCCATTGTAGGTACTTCACAAGGATCAGCGGACTCGAATTTTCATTTTCATGTGTGATTTTGTTACATCCGATCATATGATCCAGCTCGTTCGTCCAATCAGCTCTTTCCATTCCAACAGACTCGAATCCCACAGCTATCCTACTGGTGAGGCAATTGCAAGTTTTTACTTAACTTTGATTAAAGCAAAACATTACATTGTAACCATGTCCGTGTGTTCTTTTCCTATTACTGTATCGAAACAAAACATTGCAGCGTTAGAATAAGCATATATTTTTTATTTACTTGTTTAAAAACCACATATTTTGTATAATATAGTTGTTATAAAACTACAGAATTGGGTTAATGGGAAATTCAGAGTTAAATCCAGAAATGTGAGCAAAAAAAGATAACATACCTCAGTAGTTCAAATTGTTTTGTTGAGAAGGACACTTTAATATCAACCATATATCCAAAAAGTGAGAGAGGCTACACATTCAAATGCTTGACATACAATATTTACTCTTCCTGACATTTTGATTCAGTCTTTTGTCTCCAGTTTTCCCAAACCACTCACTCTTCAGAATTATGCCATTGATGAATTGTCCGTTTCCATTTTGCGTCAGTGCAGTCTTTTATTTTAACCAACCATATCTACACCATTGGACGTTGCATATATGACTGGTAAAATCCATGCTTATTTTGCTCCCTTTTTTGATAAATGCCCATTTAACGCACTCAGTTAGCAAGGCGTCTTCAAATTTTGCACAGACGCTCTTTAAAGTTAGGAGAAAAGTCTTTATAATTCTCACAATGAATCAGAACACAGGTCCAGTGAGTCTGGTCGAATTGTTTCTCTGATAATGGCTGTCTCTAATAAAAAACAGTTGTAGGCCGGAGAAACATTTAAATACTTCAGTGAATTGAGCCATCTTTCGACTACTGTCACGCGGTGCCAGAGCAAAAGGTCCCAGACAAAAAGTGCTCAGAGACAGCGTCTTTCTCCAAGTAATGTGACTGATGAACAGCTAATCAATTGCTGTCCAGTCTCAGCTGTGGACTCTGCACTGATTATTTGCACTGACTCACAGGGCTCTATGCACATTCCTGCACCTACACAAGCACAAACATGTTTATTTTGCTTCTCTGTCTTTATTTATTATATGTATATATGTAGTAGACTACAGTTGCTGTTATATATTAATGATCAAAATCTTTACTGTACATTATGTAATTCGTTGCAAACAAAATGGCGTGACATCAATAAATGGAAGCCAAAATAACCAATCAATTGAGGACTGGATTTAAAATCACACCAAAAATCAAAGAATACGTTTGAAAAATCTCAGGCTGTTCCAAATTGTGTGAATGATATAATTTGACTTAGTAGTGTGTATGGCCCCCACGTGCTTGTATGCACTCCCGACAATGTCTGTGAGGTTCTCAATTGGATTCAGGTCTGGGGAATGTGAGGGCCAGTCAATGGCATCAATGCCTTCATCATCCAGGAACTGCCAACACACTCTGGCCATACGAGGCCGGGCATTGTCCTACACTAGGAGGAACCCAGGGTCCACTGCACCAGAGTAAGATCTGACAAGAGTAAGAGCTGTGAGCACAGAAACCTGCAGGAGTCTTTTTTCTGGGCTGATGGCCTGCTATTGCCCTGTCCAGTTCTCCTTGTGTAACAAACCATCTCCTGGTATCTCCTCCTTTCTCCTGAGACTGTTTTGGGAGACACAACAAACCTGGAAAAGATGGACTACCTGTGTAACCTGAATGGGCTGCAGGTACTGCCTCATGCTACCAGTAGTGACAAGGACTGTACCAAAACGCAAAACTAGAGAACAATCAGTCAGGAAGGATAAGGAGAGAGCAATTGTCTGTGTCCACCACCTGCAAAACCATTCCCTTTTTGGGGGTTGTCTTGAGTTGCGTTTCCAGTGCCCCTTTCATTTGCACCAAAACAGGTGACATTGATTTACAATCGCTTATGCTTGCTAACTGGACAGACTGATATCCCTAAACTTTAACTGACTTAGTGTTTTACTGTAATGATTACATATTTCATAAATTATTTTGAGCAGTGTATATACAGTACATACACACACACACACACAGTTTTGTACAAAAGTATTATGCCAACTGAGATTTTTTTTTAAACCTACTCTAAAATGAACTACAAAACATGAATACATTCAAAAATAAATAAACATTTTTGTTGTCTAAATAGTTATTGCTATCTTGTGAGTTGGCTGGAAAAAATATTATACATTTATGCAAACCAGGATTGTTGACTAAAAACGTAGTGGGCCCAAAAAGCTGTCTGCCTTTAGTGAACAGGTTATAATGGTTACTTCCATGAGGGACAAGAAGAAATCCAGTAATTAAAAATTTTTTTTCTTTCTTAGCATCTGGTATACTAATAAAGACTGCAGTATGGTTAAAACATAAAGTATTAAGTGTTAAGAACTACTTGAAGCGGATGTATGTAGTTGGAACACTACAGTATTAGATTGGAAACCACTAAAACAAAAAGAAAATGCAAAAGAAAAGTTAAGGCAAATACAACATACCAAATAAAATTGCTTCAGCTTTGCATTCTAAACGAGGCCACTCAAAAAACAGACTATAAAATCAAAATAGGTACATTTTGTTTTTGTTTACTTTAATGTTGCATAGTGACTTTCTTGTACAAATAAGTGCAGCTCAGATGAATGGCTTTGATAATACTTTTGCACAGTACTGTGTATTCTCACATGCATATTATTTACATCACTATTGTTGTACAGCAGGTTATTTGTTAAGCATCTATTATGATTTGACCTTGTTTTACGCTTTTTCACTTTGTTATAGAATACTGAATTATTAGGGAAGAGATTACAGGTCAGAACTTCTAACTCCTAACCCTAACCCAGTATCTCCTGTGCACATGACAAATGCATGCTATTTCATGTACTCACCGTGGAATACTGTACATCACCAGAAGAGGGTATTTTAACTCCATCAATAAGTCCAAGGGGCAGTGAAACACTGCCAACTGGTATTGACCGACTGCTACTGGAGTCTTCATGTTGACCTACACTCAATTTAACATTGATGAGCAGGGCCAGAAATCCAAAGTCATCTCTGTTACAGACAGCTGTATTGGAGGTCCAGGAACAGCCACTCCAACTTCCCTCGGACGAGCCTGTTGTACAGATGAAACACCTGGGTCAGACTCTGGCTCTGCTGGCCGTGACAGTCCGGGTCTGGAACCGAGAAAGCAGCTTCCTCCTCACCCTGCGGGGCAACACAAAGTGTGTGTAAAATGAACGACTGAAAAGTGGCTGAAGAGCGGCTGTGCGAGAGTGTTAGTGTGCGCCTGCACTGTTCTCACCATTGCGTCCAGGTGGGTGACTATGTGCAGGTTGTTTTTGAACTTGTGCTCCAGTCTCTCCAGCAACGATGACTGACAGCTGAGTGGGGTCTGTGCCCTCACCCTCCCCACGCTGTCCAACAACATCTCCAGAGCCCATCTCACCTCATCATGCTTCTGCTGCAGCTAGAAACACACAGACAACCCATTTGCACCTCAATAAGTTGCAGAACGGCAACTCTATAACCTAAATAATACGAAAAAGCGGCGCCGAGTAGAGATATTGGTATCTCCAGACTACCAACTCGTTTCTTAATGTCCTGTTTTCCTCTACCAGAATGTGAGTTCATTGTATTTCCAGTAGCTTTAAAACCGAAACGTCTCTGCCTCATGGCGAAATTTTTAGAAATGACTATCAAACTGGTGTTGACTCTTATGAAGCATCGCTAAGGGTGCTGTGTTTGTTTTCCTACCTATCACAAGTTAGTATTGCTTAGGATTATACTGCATGTATCATTTGCTCAGCTCTAACGTTAGGGAACTGTCTAAACTAATAGATGAGCGATATTCGGCATGCCTCTCTTAATTGATTGTTTAAAGCTGGAAAGCATTAGACAAATTTGCTGCTCAGTTCGAGAGAGACTCCTCTCCCCCACTGGAGCAGCCAACGTGAAGGCTTGTATGATCTGATCACACATCACATGACGCAACTGTGACAAGTTGTGAAAGTTAAGTGATGCTTTTCTCTCCCCCAAAATTAAAGATGACAAAATAATACAAGTGAAGATGAACTGCACATTGGCAGTGTGATAATTAATGAGGATAGAAGCAACATCTTGTGACAAAGCTGTATTGGAAATATTGGATTAACGGAGGATTAAGATGCTTAGCCGGTTTAGGAATTATTCTTGATTTTGGAAACGACAAATGGAGAAAGGAGAAGAACATACAGACTGATAAAGGGGGGTGTGACTACGTTGAGTAGAGGAGAAAAATACAGTCTTGGCTACTACTGTGCCCCAAAGGTTGAGTACCAAGCCAGTAAAATTACACAAATGCTGAGACCAAAGCCCATTCATGATCCATTCCCAAGTGTTGAATTCACTACAACAGCTAGATTGTGGAATGCTCCTGATGTTGGTCGAGTTTGGACGGAACACATTATTAACTGCCCCCGGGGACACGAAGACACAGTTACCCCAGTAGCCTGTTTGAGAGCAATTATTTGTTTCTTTATTCAAACAGGAAGAACCGGACACCTTTGCGATTAAACGCGCTAGCGAAAAGGTTGGAACTGACCGGCAGGTGTAGATGGATTTACAAGACACGGCGAAGACTGCTTCTACAACCCTAATGGGGATGTTTGTGTTTGAGAGGGTGCCCTTTGGATTTGGTACGACACAGGCTACTTTCCGTTGATCTGTGCAAAGGAATCAGGGGAATCAGATAAGAGAATTATTCCTCATCCACCTTGAAGATTTTATTTATTCCCCACACGCTTAGCCACCCGGAAGGAGTTTCCAGGAGCCTCTGGAGCCACAGATGAAAATTGCAACCCAAAAAGAGTTGTCTGTTCCAAAAGCAAGGTAACCAACCGGGCCGTGTTGGCCCAAGTACAGGATAGACTGTAAAGGGTCATAGCATACAGCAACCTTATCAACTAAGCAAAACAACCAGAATTCCAGCAGAATCTAAGCTCGAACTGCCAGTATTTCTTGAAACTATACCTGTGGTTATCAGACCACTTGTTCATTTGCAGACAGCTACCCTAGGGGCAGTCGATCAGCGTTGGAGGGTACAGTTTGACATCAAGTACCACAATATTAAGGCTGACTTCCTATCCAGGCTTACGGAGCAAAAAGACCAGGGGATGTTGCAAGTACAGCTTGTGGGAGAACTTGCATTCGGAGCTAGAGAGAGAGGAAACCTCCCCTGGTGAGTTTATAGGAGGGACGTCAGTTGAGGAAGACCAAGCACAAGGACTTGGAGTTTTTTGGCCTGGGAGACCCTGGCCAGAGTGGAACTGGGTTTTGCCTTGAGCATGCTTTTTTAATGTCATAGTCAAGCTGCTTGTGTGCTATTCCTACTCCACTCTACTTAGGTCCTGATTTAGGGTGGTCCCTGGCCCCAAAGATGTTTGAGAATTAATGTTGTAGACAGTGCAGATATTTGTGTTAAATAGAAAAATACTGACAGATTTCTGATCCCAGGAAGCTTTTAAAATCCCGACGCAGGGCAGCTGAACGGTGGTGGGGAGTTGATCTGAACCACTGCAGCCTACCTGGATAGATGAAAGAAACAGTGAAGTTTATACAGCCCATAATATGGTCAAACTGTATGGTTGTCTGACTGTACTGTACATCCTCCATCTCTCACCATAGCAACCTCCAGGTCCTTTACATTGTTCATGTTCTTCCTGACACGTGCGTTGCAGACAAAGTCAATTGTTCTAGTCTGGACACGGGGCAGTTCAGACAACATCAGGAGAAACAGCAGGCGCCTAATCCTAAGGGAGTGTAAAGTGGGGAGAAACAGATGATTTTGCATTGGTGAGTATGACCGGCCCTATTTTGCAATTATAAACGTGTTCTTTAACTAAAGGGTCATTTAGCTGTCACCGTCAGATAATCCTTTAACGAACTCTTTTTGTTCAAGGTTATGAACCTATTTTCTTCATTACATAGAAGGTGCTGCATGGGACCCAAAGGTTTCCAAAGATTGTTTAAATTTTTTACATACACCCACATACAGAGCATAACACACACATACATATACATATGTAATACATACCTCGGTTCACTACTAAAAATGTTTTTATGCAACACATATTCATTCGATTATAACACCAAGTCAACTAAACTTTAGGGATATCAGTCTGTCTAGTTGGAAAGCACAAGCAAAATGAATGTCACCTGTTTCAATTAAGTGACAACAGGTGCATTGTAACAGCAGGACAACCACCAAAAAGGGAATGGATTTGCAGGTGGTGGCCACAGACAATGGCTCTCTCCTTATCCTTTCTGACTGATTCCACTAAGGTTTTGAGTTTGGCTAGTGTCCTTGTCACTACTGGTAGCATGAGGTTGTACCTGCAGCCCATTCAGGTTGCACAGGTAGTCCAGCTCTTCCAGGATGTCACATCCATACGTGCCATCGCAAGATGGTTTGTTGTAACTCCCAGTAAATTCTCAAGAGCATGGAGATACCAGGAGACGGGACGTTACTTCAGGAGAGCTGGACTGGGCCGTAGAGGCCTAAAATGACCTCCAGCAGGCGACTGGTGTGCATGTTCATGACCAAACTGTCAGAAACAGACTCCATGAGGGCAGCATGAGGGGGTGACATCTTCTAGTGGGATCCGTGCTCACTGCCTGGCACCGTGCATCTCCATTGACATTCACCAGAGAATCATCCAGCATTATCGTTTTGGAGGTGGGTCAGCGATGGTCTGGAGAGGCATCACGGACGCTGGCTTTTGAACTTTGTGCTGATAAGAAGCCGGTTGGTCATTCTCCTTTTTAGCATCAAAAAACACTTAATATTTTGATTTGGCAGACCAAAGGACAGTTTTCTACTTTGCCTTAAATTAGTTTGCAACAATCTCATTCTTTTATTTTCCAGTAGACCAATTACAGTGCCAGGATCCCAAACAAAAAAACACTTCAAACTTCTTTAAAAAATTCCAGTATCAAAATTCTTAACATAATAGAACTAATAAAAAGTAGAATACCTGACACCCCTCTGCACCGACTGAGGAACCAACCCTACTGACTAGTGATGTTTTGTACGAGAACAAAGCTCCGAAGCATGTATTGAGTACCTAGGGCCATTTCCGCTGAATCCTTGTACCGAGGCTAGCATCGTTTTCAGAGAAATACGTTATCGATGACAAACAATCCCTCGGTTTCTGTAGGACAATATGATTAGCTCGTTGTGCGTTTTGGTTGTAGATTTACGGAAGCAAAACTCTGGTTATTTGGTGAGTTGTTGTTGTTGGTCATTGCAAATTTACAGGAGCAATCTAAGTTCCCAGTTAACAAAGCACTTTTACGCCATATTTGAACCCCACACAAATGTTCTACTTCTTTATTCAAATATTCTGTTTTCCCACGTTATTAGATAAGAAGGTTACTCCAAAAAAGGCTTCTTAATTTTTCAGCAATCAATTTTTTTATTTATTTTCTTAGGAATTAATTACAACACACAGATCCCAATGCTATGTATCAATTACTTTTTTTATGATTGCAGATCAGGTATGAGCACCAACTTGTTGTTGGTACATTCAATGTTATCATAATTTCAACAACCTCTTGTTTTTTTATGCCTGCACAAGCATTCCCAGACACTTAACAAATAACACCTAGAATTGTGCAAAACCCCACAAGAAAGTTTGACTGTACTGACAAGACACAACAGTCTGGCACTTGTTTGCCGAAGCCCACATGCATGGAAGGCCAGACAGGTTCAGCATAGGTGGCACATGGGCTCTTACTCCGTTTTCACTTACTGTTGACTCTCTTCTCCAACTTCCTTCCCAGGCCTGGCGAGCATGATTGTCTTAATACTCCGAAGGCACCGTACACTGTCAGTAAGTGTGTAAGTAAGTGTTTAAAGCATGTGTTATGTGACTAGATGCGTAACTGTGCCTGTATTAAGTTGTCCCAGTATCACAGTTAGGATCTTACCCGTCTTTGGCTAACCAGCCCTCTTCACTGGCCACACTTCATGACTCATAATGGGAAGGGTTGGAGGATGAACCATATTTAAAGTGATTGTCAGTCAAGTCCCTTGAGCCAATAGTCAAATGACCTGCCACACTGCCATGCCCAGAACATCCACCAGGGTGTGGGCCCCAGCAACGACCAGATTGTGTCATGGCCGGTGACAGTCAAACACTCTGTATTACCATACACCAAAGCAATTACTAATACTCTATAACTTACTGTTTTGACTCCACATGGGTTGAACGTGTAGGATACAGTAGGTGAGAAGGGTTTGCATGATAGGGATGTGAGCGTCTAAGACGTCTACAAGGGCAAAGAGGACTGGAATAGTAAACAGACAATCAAAGCAACAGCAGAAAGGTAAAGAAAAACACACAGAACTAGATATTAACAGGAAATATACTTGAGTGGAAGAGTATTAACCTGGCTCTTGCCGTTGTCGGCACAAACAACATAGGCAAGTACAGTCTGCCAATCACATGCGAACTACCTATTGCTAATAAGTACATTTGAACTTATAATTACAGTATGTATAAATTAAGGTAAAACATTTTTTACTAACGATGTGTAATTGTTGACTAATCCCCTCCCATTTCCAACGAGCGAAATCTAAATCAAAGCCTTCCCTTTTTTTTAATAACAACGTAACAGGAATTTCATCTAAATCAAAACACACGTTTTGGGGGGCAAGTATAAACTTGCCATTTGATGTATTGTGGATTTTAACCTTTTTTGAGGGATGTTGCAAGGATTAGTCTATCACAACTAATAATTAAACACTTAATCTGCAAACACTTAATACAGTACATAATAGGACCATTGAACCGAACGAAATGTTGGCTAATACTTTCCCACGGAGCAAAAAAGACGTATTTTCATTTTGATAAACCAATATGACAATTTACCAAAACAACAATAATAAACACTGTATGTGTTTCAGTATATTGTGCATTATATAAAATCCTACTGATACACACGATGATATTTAAAAATATATATATATTGAATACCCACAGCCTAAAACCAAAGCCCGCTCCTGTGCGCATGACGTTTCTTAATATCTTTTTCTTCCATGGTGCTCGTCCCAGGGTTCCATTAATCCAGAACAATCTGATCAGTTTACTGCTACGTTAAAATATACAACACTAAGTATTTGTTGTACTTGTATATTCCACTTTGTCTGATTTCTTCCGCTAAAGAACAAATCCCTTCGACGTGTGCCTCTGGACACCTGTTGGTTTGGTGAGTTCTTGTTTTCCTACGTTAACTAATGTGGGAATATGTTTGTGATCCCCGAAAGACAGCTAACATGTCCCACGCCCATAAAACGATTAAAATAAACGAATTCACGTATTTAGTTCATTTGGAGAAAAAAAAATATAAAACTTTCAAAAACGCAAGTAAACGCACAAAAGTAAACGAGTGAAAAAAAAAAAAATCTTATTTGGTTTACCTTGACGTTAATGTTTGACAGCTGGCCATCCTCCTGTCTACGGGGATACATTTTTCTGATCTAGTCTGTCAGAGGTTTTACTATGAAAAAATTATGTGTTACAAAACTAATTTTAGCAGATCACTACAAAAACGGAATGCATACATGCAAATATTGTCAATATCCCCGATTGAACTTGGGACAACCGCTTTTTTAGTATTCCCGATTTTACTCAAATCCACTTTACATAACATACATTTACATGTTCGGCAATGGACAAAGTAATCCATAAAACATCTCTTATAGAAATGGATTTAGGCTATTGCCTAATCTGCTTGACGAATTGTAGTTGCTGAGAAATGGCCTTTGGACATATCAACATAGACCTACTGCACTCATTTCCTATAGTGGTTCCCAATAAGGGGAACTAGGACCCCTTGATGTACTATGTCTATATGAACAGGGTTTTTGAAAAAGGTAATTATCCCAATGCCTTCTGGTAAAATGCACATGAGGGGGTTTCAGTGCAGGGCAAAATTCACTTGGCGGTACAATAACCAATTAAAAAGACTGGGAACCACAAAAACACAATAACACATTGGGAACCACTGCCCTACATATTATCCACAACTCTCCTACCTCACACACTGTGAATTATGCTGACATCATGATTGGATTAAGAAACCAGACTGGGGGTTCGAATACACAGTGATAGATCAGGTCAGTAAAGAGTTAAGCACCACTACCTTTCCACTCAGATGCCACAGTCCTCCCCCAATACTTTACATTGAACGTTTAAGTTATTTAGTAGACTTTTGTCTAGATCCACTGAGATACATTATTGATCACGTTGTTTCTAAATGTTTCGCACAGGAAACACGGTGTCATCTACTTATGCGTTACTTATAGTATTTCACACGTACACACAGTGCCTTGACTGTATAAAGTATTTGAACCCCATCCGTTTCTCCACATTTTGTTGGGTTATGGAATCTTTGCACAAGTTTAGCTTCAGACAGCTCTGGATCAGGTTCTCTTTAAGGATCTCTGTGTTTGGCTTCGTTCAGCGCTATCTCAATTTTGACCAGTCTCCCAGCTTCTGAGAAGTCCTGAGGGAAAGATCTGAGGAAACCACCATGCTTTACTCAGATATTTGCCTCAGTGCTCTATAGAACGTTCCTTGAACTTCCTGGCTTTGTTGTACATGTTCCACATATAATGAAATTAATTTGCCATAAGTTGGGTACAATGATCGGAAAGATGATCAAAGGGCAGAGGATGCATCAGAGCTCAACTTAAAGCTAAAGGGTTTCTCATTATGGGGCAATTGTGTAGATCAAAACAAAAAGTAAATAACACACCAAAACATGCAGTAAGTGAAAGTGTCTGAATACTTAGTAAGTGTACATGTAAGCATACAATATTTTCATGTTATGGAGTGTGGAGCACGGATGAATTTAATTGGAATCATTATGCTAATTATCCTCACTGTTTTCTCTAGTTCCTGCACCATTTCTCAGTAGCCCACTCTGAGTTGACCCCAACCTGGCTCTAGCTTGTGGATACATTTGACCTGGGGCCCCCTCTCCCCTATCCTTCGGGGGCTTCTTGGCAGTCGGGGGGCTCCTAGTGGTTGGGGACGCTTTGCAACCGCTTATGTCGCTTATGCCTAGAGCCAGCCCTGAGAGACAGACAGGAGGTCTGTCAACAGTGGTGGGGCTGTGGCAGACTACATTGACGTCATGGCGCTATGAGGACAGAACAATTACACGAAGCGAAAGGAAGACAAAAGGAGAGGGTTGCTCGGCTACATTTTGAATGTGTCTCATTCAGTACTATTGCGTTCAATTGTGAGATTTAAATTTTGTTACCTTATTGACTCCACATTAGAACCACCCTTTCGATTATCGGACTAATGCACTTGCCCATTAGGTCTATTTGCTTAATTATTTACTAATAACTATCTGTGTGTGTGTTCATTAATCAAGAATAGCTGTATGCGTGTGTGTGTGTGTCTGTGCTGTGTGGATTGGTTTTACCCAGAAGGCCATTCCCATGGCAACACCAAGCACTGAGTGTCTAATAAAGGCTGCTCTCCTTTCCATTCAGTCTTTCTCCTATCTGCTATTCTCACACACTCTGTTTATCTCCTGCTCTGTCTCTTTCACCAACTGACCTAGCACAGCACACTAACTTCAGGCAGAAAATACAGAACAATGAAACCAACGCTGGAGTACAGGAATATGGTATGTCTGGCCGTGAAATCTCCCCCACCATCAAGCGGAGCCCTCTGTGAACACCGTCTCATCCATCTGCCAGTGTGCTTGGAGGACAGCTTTGATCTGCCGAAGTGGATCTTAAATTGACCAGGTGGATGTATCGTGTCTTGTTGCTGAGATCTCTTTGAAATCTGCTTGAGAGGGATATCTTTGGACAGTGGGTCTTCTACCAGTGGATTTCTAATGAGAGTGCGTGTCCTTTGTGTTCTTTTGGCTGTGTGAATGATGCTCAATACTATACTGTGGCTACATAAAAAAATCTTGATTTTGGGATGATCCCTTTACTCTTTAATACTGGGCAATGCTTGTTGACTGTAGAGACCTATTTAATATTTTGTTGATTTTCTGGATATGGTAAAAAAAAGACTGTAAAAGGGGTTGCTTGACAATGGTGACAGGATGACATTGTGCTTTAAACGCATTCTACCCAACTCTTCATGGGTCAATAATGTCACAGACACCCCTTCTTCATGATGCAAGACTGCAGGAGAACACGCCACAGGCTGAGGAGGAGGAAGAACAAGAGGAGGAAGACAAGAGAGAAGAATTGCCTCATCTTGAGTCGGGAGCCACCTCGTTATGCCCGTCTTGTAGGCGTGGCTTTGACGTTGCCCTCCTCCTACCCTGCTCCCATACCCTTTGCGGACGCTGTGTAACGGCGGGCCAAGGGGCAAGGATATGCCATACTCCCTCAGGCGCCACCCACTCCCCCGACCAGCCCTTTCCCCGTCCCTATGCCTGTGCAGTGCTGTGCCCGTGCTGCCGCCACTCGGTGGATCTGCCCTGTTGGGATTGGGCTTCTGCCGCCTGCAGCCTGCCCCTCAATCCAACCTTGACTCCTGATTGGTCAGCCAGCAGATCTGCGGGTCAGACGCAAGGAGGGACCTTGAAGGCTTCTTCACAGGTAGCTATAGTCTTGTCGAATATAGTCGATTGACCCTTTTTAATGTTTGTATGGGCGCAGTTCATAACCGCCAAGTTACCTAATGACGGTAACCTCGCTTACACAGATGCCTTTTATAATTTCTCACCTTGCTCTCCTCAACTCCTCCTGCAGGACAATCCATTAAGCGGGGATTTAGGAGGTGTTCCAGATCTTTACACGTTCGGTGAGTGAAATTGCACTTTGGCAGCTGGTCTGTAAGTTAGACACATTGTTGGGGCTTGTTTACGTTACGAGAGAGGGAATAAAAAGCAAAATAAACATGTCTTGATTTGCATTATCCGTTCCATAGATTTTACACCAGCATGTTCAAGACGTACCAGAAAAATGTTGGATCATGTGTGCCTGCTGAAATGTCTAACACTACTCTATTGCGGGAAAGCCTGCATGCATAATCATTGTTGTCCTTTCCCACACCTGTCACCCACTATTCCAAGAAAATTACACTCCAAGATGCCAATACTAGATTTTTTTTAAATTGCATTGAATGTGTGACGGTTAAATACTTGTGCAATATATTACATATGTATTCATGAAACAAATGTCACCCTAAAATAACAGATTTGGAACAGAACAACATAAAAAAAAATAAACAGAACAACGTATCCACCTACTATTTGCAACTTAGTAATACTAAAGAATTGGTTGAATACTTTTGCATGACAATGTAAATACTTCCCAAGGTCATTTTTGACTTTGGTGTTACTGTGTGAGTACAGTTTTTCAGATAACTAACCACTGGGGTATAATTGGATCTGTCACTACATATTGTTCTCATATACTACTTTTTTGGATTTCCACTTTAAATGGTGCTGTCTGCCAGGTGTTAAGATCTCTTCTCTGTGTTTCTGTACCCATTTACACCTTTTGAATAACAGTTGTATGTTATTGACTTTTGGGGACAAGCTTGCATTATGTTCTTCTTTCAGTTCCCAGCAAAATGCAATTAGGCCAGTTGATGACATTTACTGGCCAATGTTATCTGTGCTCCCCCTAAAACTTTCAGACTCTGGCTCAGTGTAGTTTATCTTACAATACCATGAATATGTTAACAGTTAGATAGAACATTGTTATTATGGCAATATTGTCAGTTTACAGCCTACCTCTAGGGCTAGCATCCTGTGCCAGCCCTTCTGCACAAGTTCAGAGCTTCTGTACCTGTTCAGTTAAAGTGTAATTGTTGTTGGAACTGCCTGCAATTTCAAATGTTTACTTTTAATCGGTTGGTTTCCATTGGTTTCCATAATTTCCAGTAATTTTGTTCTCAACAAATTACACAATTTACAGTAATGTTTTTGTACAAAGGTGCTTCTAAGTGCATTTGGCAAACTTGAAAGTTCAGCAAGTTATGTCAGGCACTGCATTCCATTTATTTTCTAGACTCTGTGAGATGAAGCTGAAGGGCACCTCAGTCATGTAGCATAAAAAGGATTCAGAACACACAAGCAGATCCATGTGGTAATCCCACGGTAAACAGATTAGTAGATAAAACAGATAACCGATACAGGGCTCGTTTTCCGTTTTGTGTTATTTCAAGCAAGGAGGAATTTACATAAATCACACTTCTTTCTCCGTTTCTCACTTAGGATATTGGTCTGTTTATATTGGTTTAATTAGGTGAATCAAGCTTGCTAGCTTACAAAGTACATTTACTTATTTACTTTGTAAATAACTTTCCTCTCGACTTGTGGAACAGACTATTTGCTCTTTGAAATCCGTTTGTGGCAAAATAGGTGCATTTGGCAAACTTGAAAGTTCAGCAAGTTATGTCAGGCACTGCATTCCATTTATTTTCTAGACTCTGTGAGATGAAGCTGAAGTGCACCTCAGTCATGTAACAAAATCCGTTTGTGGCAAAATATTTCTTTGTATTTATAGCTAGAAAAACTAGTTTGTTAGTTAACTTGATAATGTAAATCCAGCCAGCCAACATGAATTTGCTGGGCACACGTAGCAGCTAGTAGATAATGTAGCTAAAGTTACCATGGAAGTTAGCCGCAAACATTTTATTGAATGAACTGGAACAAACAAATGGCTCCACCCCAAAACTTTAACAACACATTTCACCTGCTGCTTTTTCTGAAATATTTTAAATTGTAGGTCAAATTATATTTGTCTTCTGTGACTCAAAATGCATACCAAATTAATAAATATGGTTACGTGTCAATACAATACATCTTAACGCAACAGTGATTCATTTTAAAATTTGTCAATTTTATAATCATTCACCCATTAAGCCCATTAGTAATGACTGGAACAGACAACCATCCTTTATGTTCATTAAGTGACGAATGGAAAAGGGGAAATAAGGTTATAACTGGGGAAAATCCTCACTCTGCCTAACTACCTTCTTACCAATGCCTGTTCTTGACTCCTAAATTGTTTTCAGGGAGGTGAAACAGTCAAGTGTGTTTTCTAAAATGTGAATTACACATGTCCATTTCAGCCAATAGTTGTAAATGAATCTTTGATACTTTTGGAAAATCTTCCATTGAAATGCATCTAATGGATTCAATACAACAAATAATGAAATGCTGGCATAGGTTTACACTGGTACGCTGTGTCATCACCCAGGTGCACATCAGTTCATGGGACGACTGCCTGACATTCTCTTTTAGAATTCTCTGATGCAGCCTGCTTTGCAGTACAACTGCATTGCTATGGTTGCGGATTTGAGAACCGTTCGTGCCATTGGTGGTTGTGGCCGAGGTGTATTGTGCAAGGTCTCACCATGTTTCAATGCTAGGGCAGAAACTTGGGCAGCTTTGGCAGAAACATTGAAGAATTATCCATAAAAAGTGACTACAATGTAAGGATAGAGTGACTTGTTTTGTGAGTGACTTGCAAGAATGCCTAGCTAAGGCTTAGCTAAATCTGAGGGGACTAGGTGTAGTGATATAAATGTGTCTACTGCCGTTTTGATTATGAAGACTGATGTTCCTGAGGGTTGACAAAGGGAGAAAGAGAGATGGAAACAAATGAAAGAGCATGCATCCATGAGCAGGAGCAATCTTCCTGGATGATTTCAAGCATATGACAACTTTCATATAATCTGTAACACCCTTTTCAGTTTGTGTGTTTTTCCATCTCCCCTCACAGTCCCAGAATTGTTCTATCTAAAAATGAACCAAACAGAGTCTAGAGCTCTGGTGGTGTTTAAAATAAGGAAGGTGAGAGACCGACAAGCAGCCCTGTAGGCAGGTACTCATACAAAACTTGTTAAGAGCCGCACCTGAGGAACGCAATTTGAAATATACAGACTTAGATATACTGCACAATATACATAGCAAAGGATGTGGAAGAGAATTAACGTAACTACAAAACAATTAGCGTTGTTTTAAGCAATAAGAATAGGTGCTATTTGGGATGCATTTATTGTATATAAACTATAATGTTTGCTCTAAGAACGATTACCAGTCCATTACTATAGCCACGCAAGTAGCTAACGTGTCTAGCCATAAACCGATGTTATCATCATGTTTTTAACTGGACGTGTGTAGTTAGCTCGATTTACCAACATTGGCTAATACATTTCTATAACGTTTTCTATTTGCACTCTATGTAAACGAAATGAACGTATCCTGTTCGTCAGACCCTCTTTCCCCGCCTACCTTGACAAGCGCTTGTTTTCCAACATCCTAACTGAGAAACGGAGAACGAATAGTGTGGATTTCTGTATTTCCTCCCAGCGGAAAAAGCAGTATTGGTTCCCTTAGTCACTCGGTTTACCGTGAAATAAACAATGAACAAACCGTACACGGACCCTGATAAAGAACTGGAGGCTTTGTTTTTCGCTGCTAGGTGGATCAAGCAGCCACAATCACCAGAGTTCATTGCAATGCAAACCAAGTTTCCCAAAAAGTTTGAAGGCTGTGTAAAATGTAAAGAAAACCCCAATATTCAATAGAAAAGAGTACAAACTTATCAAATGCTGAAACTAAGAAATCTTATTGTATCTTGAAAATATATGGAAACACTTCACACATCGGGTCTCGATGAAGGAAATGTGTTAAAGATCAAAATTATGTTCAATGATATAACAATGTTCAATGGAAACCAAAATCACCAATCAATCTAAAAATATTAAAGGAAAGAATTTCATAATGGCAACCCAAAAAGTGACTTAGTAGTGTATGGCTCCAACATGCCTGTATGCACTCCCTACATGTCTGGGCATGCTCCTGATGAGACTGCGGAGGGTGTCCTGGGGGATCTCCTCCCAGACCTGGAGAAGGGCATCAGTGAGCTCCTGGACAGTCTGTGGCACTACTTGGCATCGATACATAACGTCTCAGAGGTTCTCTGTTAGATTTAGGCGTAGGGAAAGTGAGGCCCAGTCGATGGTGTGGATTATTTTAGTTAAGATTTGATGTGTGTGTGCTATTAGAAGCTAACGGTGCCAGTAGGGCGTATACTCTGAAATTAGCCAGCTGGAGGTCGTAAATATTAAGAAGTACATTCCAGAGGTAGGACTATAAGTCGAGAGATTAGAGGCAAGGACATAGCATGTATAGGAAGACAGGTTTATGGCCTTTTTTAGCTGGACCCACAGATGCAGACAACGAGGAGGATGGAAACGAGCTAGCCATGGTCAGATCTACTGGCGCCAGCCTACCCCCTAAACTGTCTTCTTCGCCGGCCTCCAAGGCCATCAGAGGGCCCCACGGATGGAGATGGGGGCTGCAGGACGGGACACGCCCACCCAGGAAGCGCGCTCATCAAATTCAATACAATGACTGAGGGGGGGGGAATAGGCTACATTAATGTGTCCGATGTGAACGGACTTCAGATCTTCCTAGCTGTATTTTGGGGAACGATCTCCAGATATATCTGTAATAAAAGGCGTTTACTTTGGAAATAGCTGACCGTGTGGACATTCTCTGATTCAGGACTCGGGGGAAGTAGTTTGACTTCTACAATGGCATCAAAGCATTTGTCATCCAAGAGCTACCTACCCACTCTGCCCAAATGAGGCCTGGCATTGTCCTGCACCAGGAGGAACCCAGGGCCCTCTGCACCAGCATACGGTCAAACGATGGGTCTGAGGATTTCATCCCAGAACCTTACAGCAGTCAAGGCACTGTTAGCTAGCACATGGAGATATGTGCGTCACTCCCAGGATATGCCTTCCCAGACCATCACTGACCCACCTCCAGACCATTCATGTTGGATGATGTTGCACCCAGCATAACATTCACCACGCTGTCTCCAGTCTTTTTCATGTCATGCTCAGTATGAACCTGCACTCATCTGTGAAGAGAACGGGGTGCCAATGGTGGACCTGCCAATTCTGGTGGGCTCAGGCCTTCATGCCACCCTCATGGTGTATGTTTCTGACAGCTTTGTCAGTATCATGCACAGCAGTAGTCCGCTGGAGGTCATTTTATAGGGCTTTGGCAGAGCTCTTCCTGTTCCTCCTCACACAAAAGAACAGATACCGGATCTGGTGCTAGGTTGATGCCCTTCCACGGCCCTGTACAGGTTTTCTCCTGGTATCTCCTCCATGCTCTTTGGACTGCACTGGGAGACACAGCAAACCTTCTTGCAAAGGCACGTATGGATGTGCCATCCATCATGCTACCATTCAGAATGGATAAGGAGAGAGCAATTGTCTGTGGCCACCACCTGAAAAACCATTCCTTTTTTGGGGTTTTGTCTTGCTGTTGCCTCTGCCGTCAAACTGTTGTCACTTTCATTTGCACCAAAACAAGTGACACAAAAACAAGTGACACAATTCACAATTGCTTATGCTTCCTAACTGGACAGATTTATATTTATTGAGTTGGTGTTATACTGTGATGATTACGTGTTCCTTTAAAGTTTTGTAAGCAGTGTATATGCCCACTTTTAAATGAATGCCAAATTCATGCGGCTTTTCAAAAAAGCTTGGATATGGGCAACAAAAGTCTGGAAAAAGTCTGGAAAAGCTGTGTTATGCAAAAAAAAACCTGGTGGAACATCCCAAATCAAATTAGGTTAACATCCCACAACTAACTTGGTTATTTAGTTGTGGGATGTTTCACCAGGTGTCACCATGATTAGACCCAGAGAGTTTACAGTTTCCTGTAGTTCTTGACCAGATTTGTACACACTGCAGAAGGGATTTTGGCCCACTCCTCCATACAGACCTTCTCCAGATCCTTCAGGTTTCGGGGCTGTTGCTGGGCAATACGAACTTTCAGCTCCCTCCAAAGATTTTCTATTGGGTTCAGGTCTGGAGACTGGCTAGGCCACTCCAGGACCTTGAGATGCTTCTTACGGAGCCACTCCTTAGTTGCCCTGGCTGTGTGTTTTGGGTCATTGTCATGCTGGAAGACCCAGCCTTGACCCATCTTCAATGCTCGTACTGAGGGAAGGAGGTTGTTGGCCAAGATCTCACAATACATCATTCCCTCAATGCGGTGCAGTCATCTTGTCCCCTTTGCAGAAAAGCATCCCCAAAGAATGTTTCCACCTCCATGCTTCACGGTTGGGATGGTGTTCTTAGGGTTGTACTCATCCTCCTTTGTCCTCCAAACAAGGCGAGTGGAGTTTAGACCAAAAAGCTAAATTTCTGTCTCATCAGACCACATGACCTTCTCCCATTCCTCCTCTGGATCATCCAGATGGTCATTGGCAAACTTCAGACGGGCCTGGACATGCGCTGGCTTGAGCAGGGGGACCTTGCGTGCGCAGCAGGATTTTAATCCATGACGGCGTAGTGTGTTACTAATGGTTTTCTTTGAGACTGCGGTCCCAGCTCTCTTCAGGTCATTGACCAGGTCCTGCCGTGTAGTTCTGGGCTGATCCCTCACCTTCCTCATGATCATTTATGCCCCACGAGGTGAGATCTAGCATGGAGCCCCAGACCGAGGGTGATTGACCGTCATCTTGAACTTCTTCCATTTTCTAATAATAGCGCCAACAGTTGTTGCCTTCTCACCAAGCTGCTTGCCTATTGTCCTGTAGCCCATCCCAGCCTTGTGCAGGTCTACAATGTTATCCCTGATGTCCTTACACAGCTCTCTGGTCTTGGCCATTGTGGAAAGGTTGGAGTCTGTTTGATTGAGTGGGTGGACAGGTGCTTTTCTACAAGAAACAAGTTGAAGTGTACCTATGATAAGAATTACAGACCTCTACATGCTTTGTAAGTAGGAAAACATGGCAGTGTATCAAATACCTCTTCTCCCCACTGTATGTGGTCTGATTAATCAAAATGTGAAATTATGTTTAGGAATCATGGACGCCGCATCATCCAGGCTAAAGAGGAGAGGGACAATTCCGCTTGTTTTTAGTGCACAGTTCAAAATCCAGCATCCCTGATGGTATGGGGTTGCCATTGGCATTGGTTACTTGCACATTTATGAAGGCACCATTCTGCATGTAGTACAACAGCATAGCTCTGTAGTAAAAGAGTCTGGATGCTAAACTGGCCTGCCTGCAATCCAGACCTGTCACCCATTGACAATATTTGGGCCATTATGAAATGAATGATACCACAAAGTCCCTATTATGTTAGGCAGCTGAATTCCTGTATCACACAAGAATGGGAAAACATTTCCCTTTCAAAACTACAGCAATTGGTCTCCTCAGTTCCCAAACACTTGTCGAGTATTGTTCAAAGAAGAGGTGATGAAACACAGTGGTAAACATGCCACGGTCCTTACTTTTTTGAAATGTGTTGTTGGCATCAAATAAAGTGTCTCCGTTTCAACATTTGATGCTCTCTTTCTACTATTTTAAATTAAATATAGGGATAAATGATTTGCACATCATTGCATTCTATTTTTTTTTGCATTTTATGTAGTGTCACAAGTTTTTTGGAAACTTGTGACAAACTTGTGGTAATTACATAGACATAACATTACATAACATACATTACATAATTACCGCTAACATGGCAGAGATAGGTGGCTCGAGCTCTATGTAATTACCACAACTTGTTCGTAAAGTGATTATACAAGAAGTGATTAGCATATCCTTCTGATGAGGTAAGCTTAAACCCTTTACTATGTGAACTGCTTTGGATGCCTAGAAAAGCACTATATAAATTAATTTCGATTAATTATTGTTAATTATTATCCATGGACACAGACTCCACGCTAGAGGGTGCTATAGACCTACGAGAAGAAGAGATGGAACAGTCTGTTTCAGGTCAGTAAGTCCAAGACTTTTGATTCATGGATGTTTTATTTAGAGGAGTAAAAATTGACTTTATTACGTTATTATTGATTGTTTTCATCCATCAATTTTCAGGCCTGACTTTCACCCTGAACCCCTCTACTGCTGGTGCATCTCTTCATCTCTCTAGCGACTGCCTCACTGTGACCTTCTTCGGACCTAGCCCTCTGCTTCTGCCCTCTCATTCCCATGGCAACAAGCTCACAGGGTCAGTGACAAGACCTGAATCCCAAGAGTCTGACCTTCAACTATTTCCTCAGATGTGTGGGGATGTGGTCGTTGTCAGGGGTCAGTTCTACTGGGAGGTGGATGTCTGCAACAGCAACCTCTACAGGATAGGTGAGGTAGTGCAGTCTAAACTGCCTGGCAGTTCTGTGAGTACTGACTGAACAAGTATACTTCACTAGGGGCTCTGGTCAGTTTATTTACAATAGCTGTTTTGTTCTGAATGAAATGCAGATAGTGTGTACTTTATCTAAGAAATCTGATTAGTTTGGTCTTCTAAGATACAGAACCTTTTTGTTGGTCTGAATACAAATTCCTATTGCAAAGATATGTTGTTCTGTTGTTTTGTATACCTATTCACAACACGAACACAAAACTTGAGCAGAATACCAGTATTTAATGAGCACCATCAAACAAAAGGTGTTGTTGCATTACCTAGCATGTAAATGATTGTTGCGGAATGAAAGCAAAAACTAAAGCCTAGCTGAGTCCAGATTAGCTTAATCAGACAAATATCACAAATCACGTTTGTTTTCAATGTAGACATACCCCAAGAAAAAGGCAAAAAATGCCTATCAAATATATACATTCTACATTCATAATAGAATATATATTATCAAACCAAGAAAAATTGTATCACTCATGTCTAAGCGTGTGCGTACTGCAAGAGTAAACTCCATATCACAGGCCTATATGAGATTCATACATACCTGGCATCTTTTAACTTAATTCTTATAGCAAAGACTGACTGCATGTTTCAAAAAGTTATTAGAGCCTAGACTATCACTCCTTTCTGGTGCATCCTCCTCTCAAACTCATAGTGTCTATTGACACAGAGCAGAGGGCTGCATGTACATCTCCAAAGCTCCCCCAGTGTTTACGTGAATACCTGTACTGTCCAACTTATTTTAATTGTGTTTGTTTGGGGGCGAAAAGCTGTTAAAATACACTTGGATACAATACATAACAACAATGATAAATAGTTGGTTTTGTCCGGACCTGTTTGTCATAGTTATGCAACTCCAACTGATACTCAGTAACATTTAGTTCATAGACCCACAACCAATACAGGTTGTTTGTTTGGGAAACACTAACACTGCAACCCCTCAATTGATTTTGTTTAGTTTAAATGTTTACTAGTGTATTGTGCAAATTTGTAGAACAATTTCCAGAATAATTTATGTACATTACACAGTATTAATGAATTAATTAATCACATTATATAGTATTAATGAATCCAATTATGGAAATTTTACGAAAAGGTTCCCAATTCACCTCCTGTGTATATATCAAGCCTACTTTGACAGAAATATTACTTCCAATAAGCAATACTCCTTACTCATAACCTATTAACACATGTATATACACCTACAGGTGGCCAAATATTCTTCTACCCACGCATTCTCTCTGGCTACAGGCTGTCTGTCCTAGTTAAAGTTCATTCACATCCTTCTGTTCACAGTGGTGAACAGGATGCCAGCTGAGGCATGTTTCAGTCGAAACACCATTCAAATTAAATGTTTTACACAAAACTGCGGGATTTACAATTGAGATTGATGAGAGGCTTTTGGGTTCAGTCTATCTTTCAGAGACTGGCAACAGAACAAACATTTCCAGCACTTGGCTGAACCACTAACCATTTCATTAAGACTTTGCGTACGGAACATCTGGTCTCTGTAAACAACAAAAAGAAAAGCTATTAATTTGGCCTAGCATCAAAATGTTAACAACCTGTTGTCTCGCATCAAATATGACAAAAATGTGCAGCTTAATCATTTATCAGGCCCAATGCTTGTTAGTGGTGGTTGACCATGAGGGCTGGCATGTGAATAGAGCTGTCCTTGGGATACTAAGGCAATATGAGATGGGAGGATGATTGATAATTCACCTGTTATTGTTCCCTCGGGCCAATGCTTGTTGATGTGTCAACATTGGTGCCAGGCTGTTCTTGCGTCAGTAAACATGTGTTAGTCATGCCAAACGAAGAAGCGAATCTAAGTCATGCACACAGTCCTGTTGACCTTTCAAATTGCCAAAGTCTACTGGCACTATATGTAAAGACATGATTTTCCCAGAATGCCTGTTATGTGACCTTAGGCCTCAACAATCTTTCCTATTTTCCATACAGGAGTGAGCTCATTGGACAATGCCAGAGGCTGGTGGATGGAAAGGCGTGGCGTGTCCTTCTCTGCTGTGTACGACAGCCGTCGGGAGCCGTTATGTGCCGTGCCCCCTCAGATCAAGACCCTGGGACTATTCCTTAACATGGGTGGAGGGACTCTGAGCTTCCACAACCCTATCTCCCAGGAGCACATAGTGACCCTACCCACTCGATTCAGCCCCACTGGGGTGTGTCCTGCTCTGGGGCTTGGCCAGGGTAGGCTGAGGTTTCGCTGTGGACTACCCCCGCCATCCCATGTCTTCCTCAGCCGCACGTCTTCCTATCGGGGGCCTTCCGGTGCTGGTGGGGGTCGCTGGCGTAGAGACGTGCCGTTCCAGTCCATACAAAGGGTCATCCAGAAGTTTGAGAACCTGACAGTGTCAGATTCGGACTCGGGACTGGTGTCTAGTTCTGGGTCATCCTGCTCCACTTTGGGCTCCTTGCCTGAACCAGGCCTCTGCTTCCGCCTCAGCCCCACAGCAGCTCTCTACCGTGGGCAGGAGGCTGGAGCAGAGTGGAATGTAAAGGACATCATACCATAACACTTTGCACGGAGACGGTCGTAGGGTTGATGGTGACACAGTGTAACAAGCTTGAGGTAAACTTGTCAGGGGGAATGGCCAGTTCTCGGCTGTAATTATGATTGGAGCCAACGGATTAAAACAAACACCCTTAGGGTGAGATTGATCTTTGAATGAGTAATTCCATGTCTAATTTTGCATCTCCTAGGAACTTTCTCATCAGTGTGACAGTGACCCAGTAATTGACTTTCTCCCCAGGACACTGGGCTTCCTCTCAGCTACAGAACCCCTGGAGGTTTGGGGCTGGGCAGGCACTGCCACTGGGGGTGTTAGGAGGAGGAGCTCTCACTGGGGATTCCAGATTCTCGTACGGGGGTTGATGGGACTTTTGGGTTGATACGGGTGGTGGTGTGTTTGTGTGTGCGTATGCGTGCTTGAGGAAGTGAGGTCTGTGGTGGTGACACTACCAGTGTTGACTCAGGGTCACAAAGACGGGTGGTAACGTATGTTTATCCCGCAGGCTTGGCTTTCCTGCCTGTGTGTGTGTGTGTGTGTGTGTGTGTGCATGCGTGTGGGCTGGGCCCAGAAAACCTTTGATTACCACAGGATCACAATGACTTTAGAAAATAACTATGATTGTAAGGAATAGGCCTTGATATAAATGGAACTGGTAGAGAGGTGGATGGAACTGGAATAAGGCATTCAGAAATTGCAGAGGTTCTTATTCATTGCTCGAACATATGTGATATTAAATCTGCTCCAAAGCGCTGCCCTATCCTGTCACTCCATCTCTTGCTGTTAGCATGTTTTATAAAGGACACTTCAATAATTACTTTGGACCACCCAGGCTGTAAATCTAATTGTAAAAAATCCACCCAATTATAACAACCGTCAATCACGCTTCAAGGGAGAAGCCTTTTGTACCCCAGAAAAAGATGTGGTTAGATTGGGCCAATAATTCTATTCATTTGCTCACGACCCTCTCACGGGAGGAGCCTACCAGTACGAACAAAAGAGTCGAATGCGATTGTTACATATTGGTTAGTTTCCCCTGTAAACACTAATCTTTATGAGTGTGTTGATGTATAATGTTCGTGGGATTTACCGCAAGAATGAAAATGCGTTAGTACCACGGCCAGTTTGGCGCTAGGTCCTCGATAACTATGGGCCTATCAACTTTCCAAAGCCGTGTGGAAGTAATTTAAATCTTGTAAACGAAATCAAACAGGGTGATGGTGGGGGTTATACTTCAAACCCAGTTTTATGTTTATCGAAGGGGCGCAGATATGTACATCCGAACAACTTTGGGAACCGCATCGCGTATAGGCCTGTTTTTTAGGCCAACCTGAAAGGAACATAGGTGGTGTTTTGGAGCGCCAGGGATGCATTTAGAGCAGCATCGGACAAAATTGTCTGATTTGGAGAATCTCGCCAACTGTCTTTTCGTTTCTCAATATACAGTTGGCTACAGCAGTGGTGACTTGGAGTAACCCGCTCATGGGTACAAGCAGTGATGGAACTGAGGTGTCAAAGACAAGTGTTGTTGAGGTCAACCGTGTTTGGAGATGGCTTCTGGTTGCTAATTGCATGGAGAGCGATAATTAGACTCACACACTCCATCAACCCAACCTTCGGAAATGGGTCGTGAGAGACAACTGAGAGCACCATTTCAATTCGCACCTGTGTCCTCTTTTACTTTGTCGATTCGGCAGTGTTACAAATTGATTCAGATCATTCAAAAGGGTATGTTAAACACATTCAAACCAGACCGCTTTTTAATTTTGACATGGCGTTCTTGACTTCGCGTTACTAGGAGTAACGCAATAATTACCCTAACAACACGACCCTACACGAAATGTTGGCCTGGATTGGTCTTATTACCATCATTATCAACGTCAGCATAACAGCGGCTGTAAAGTCATCATCCTTTTATCGTTGTGTTGTTCTGTCAGTGGCCATTTAAATACCAAATTGGAAGCAGTAAACGGTTCTTTCCATAAACACTTCCTTGTAATTGACCACATAATAGGTCAATTAGATGATTATTTTTGGTCATGGCTGACTTTTATCATAAACGTATAATTTAGAAACATCGGGGAAATGTCTACTAATGCGTAATGGTTATACACAACGGTTGAAGTGACATAATGATTGTGTCTTCACTAGGAAAAAATATAAAAAGTGAAAGAATTAATTTAAATTTCTGAAGACTTGATGAAGATCCTATGGTCACTGTAGTGCATTTGCTAATTTTATGTGACATATCCCTATATTTTCCTTGAATCAGATACGATTGCGAAACACGAAATTACAATTGGGTCGGTCAAGAAATACAATGCTAGAAGTTCCCCAAGTGGTTACATTTCCGTGCGCTTGCCTTTTAAGAAGGAATTGAACCGTGGCCTCAAACGCATCTTCTGCCTATTGATTGGTGAAGCCCGTGATAGGGAACAGGTGGTGTTGGATGCGTCCTGTAACCGGGTACACATCTGCCTGGCTATCATAGTCCCCGGCTCCCCGCCCTGTCTGTATATTCACACCTCCCGTATAATCCGAGCAGCAAACAGGATGTGGTGCAGAATGTGTGCCAGTCAGACAGACGGGGAAAAGGAGGGTGGTGGTGGGTGTTGGCTTAGTACACACATGAAAAAATATGCAATGCCTTTATGTTTGAGTTCGGCTCTCTGACCGCGTTTACACAATAAGGGATAATTTGTCTATCGACGGTTCACATCAGAACGTGTTAATCATCACCAAATGGCCCAAATTACAAATTTCTGACAAAATGTCAGAATGTGTTTGTATTAACCTTAATCCTACACCGCGAGGTTATAGTTTCTGTAATCTGGTCCTCATTTTATTTTAGGTCTGCAGTGAATAGTGATTTCAGGATAAACATGTTGCGCTATAAAAAAATAAATAAACAGTGTCTGGTTTATATTAAGTTCTGATCGGAATTGTAACTTTACTAGTCTCATAAAACGCTGGTCATGGTTAATCGATTTTATTAAGAGTGTAATGTTTCTTGAACAAGGGATTTCAGTGGAGCGCTCTTGCTGCTCTCACGCCCTGTACCTCTCTGTCCCTTAACTGAAAACACGCGTTGAGAGTTTGGTCTCCCAAATTAAAGCGGGACTCGTATTTTTTGTAAGGTCATACATTGTTTTATGATTTTATTAAGCCCACCTCTGGATTTTTTTGCTGGGGGCGCACTTATTTCAACATGCGCGTTGTGCAATACACAAAATGCCGCCACATTAGCCTGCTCTATGGGTATTGTGTAACTGTAATGGGTTGTGTTAGCTCCAATAGACAATTTGGTACCCAGTCTGTCTAATGAATCGGCCAGAGAAGCATTAAATAAAAGCGGCTGTTATCGCTTCATGATGAAGTGTAAATAGACCATCATCGATTCCATTCACAGGTGTACGGAGGAGAGGGGACCGGCGTGTGAATTCACTCACCTCAATTAGTGTCTCTCACAGCCACATAATGTACATATGCCTATACATAATACATCGTCTTACACATTTCCTATGCGCTTTTTACACTAAACTGTTTATTTGTTCTATAACCCATATCTTAACAGCCGATCAGAGTTTTTGTAGTATGTTAAATTCCAATATATTGACATATGGACTCACACATCTACGATACTTAATTCAAACTACACTGTCTTTTCCGAACTGGTCCAGACGCGAATAATGTATTTTTATCACAAAACAATATTTTAATATAGGATACGTGTCGAGCCCATCGTTTTGTTGTCTTTCTCTTGGTGCTTGTTTATAGCACGGGTTGGAGCCATGGTCACCCGAGCGGAATTGAGGACGTGCTGGTTTCTTTTTGAATGGGTTAGGTTATCTCCATTGAATATATTGTATGGTCAGGTTTAGCATGTGGAAGGATTGCGGGTGTTTTTGAAGCGGAAGGCTCGCGCAGTTTCCGGAGCATGACAGACAGAGCTCGGTGGTATATCGTTCTTCTATACAGCTCGACTGATTCCCAGACTAGCCCCCCAAACCCATTTTACTGAATGTATTTGGTTTATTATTCATTGTGATGTGGGAGTACGGAAAAGAAAGCACACAACGTTTTTTAGACTATAATAATGTGAAAATAGGTGTCAGTGTGGTGTATAAACCTATTCTAAAGTATAGGTAGCCTACTGTTCCTATCCTATTATTTCTAAGGATATTAGCCTTCACACAATACAATGAAACCCTGCAAAGGAAACTAAAAATAGAACCAAACGACTCATCATCGTTCCAGGCAAATCCGGATTGTTTTTACATAGATAGGTTGACGGAGAGACCTATGATGTTAACTTCCTAAAATAACTACGGCAATATACATTTGACGTACAGCTCGTTCTGCCTCTAGTCATGCTCGAAGCCACTTGCCCGCAATCTCGCGGCATTTACATTAGGTAATCGAAAAACAGGATTACATTTTGAGTTGTAACAAAGTGGGTTAACCGAACATTTAATTTAAGAATAAATGGTCTGATAATAATGGAAGATATTTGAAGCTGGCCTAAGAACATTGCTAATTAAAATGTTAGAACACACATCCACATAACACACACTGAGTCACATAACACAGATACACACACCTCCGTATAAACTAAAGCCCTGAAGAGTCCACTTTCTCTCCAGTCAGTGTTTAACGTTGTTCACCAGTATAAAATGCGGAATGCTGGGATGGGATTGACCCTCATCTCTTCCGTCCTCTGCTTTCACCTACACCCACCCTTTCTTTCTCACCCC
>JACXGK010004240.1:28834-39595 GCA_016801125.1 Novumbra hubbsi | reverse complement strand
TCTCTGTCTCCATCTGTCGCTGTCTCTCTCTCTGTCTCCATCTGTCGCTGTCTCTCTCTCTGTCTCCATCTGTCGCTGTCTCTCTCTCTGGCTCCATCTGTCGCTGTCTCTCTCTCTGTCTCCATCTGTCGCTGTCTCTCTCTGTCTCCATCTGTCGCTGTCTCTCTCTCTGTCTCCATCTGTTGATGTCTCTCTCTGTCTTTGTCCCTCTGTGTCTTTTATAACGATCTATTTGCATGAAAGTCATTCATGGTGTTTCAAACGCGATTTCTTGCTACTCATTCTTTCGGCATCGCTCTGCTCCGGGGTGGAACACGCTGTTCCTTTCACTGACTGCCCCGCTGGCTTGCCGCAGCCTTTCCAAGCTGGTTTTGAAGACTGTAGTACACAACCTCACCCTCGCTCTATCTTTCACTCTCTCTTTCCCTGAGTGCTAAACCGCAGGATTTCCCCTGATGACAAACCACCTTAATGTAAATGCAGAAGAGGTCCTGTGAAAAGCCTAGGTTTGTGTTTTTTAGAGGGTATGTGGGCTGTCCCGATTTGTCCTGAGTTCCCCACAGGTGGAAATTTGCAGAGGTTGGATCTCAGTGAATCAGTAGCAGAACCGCAGATGGATCATTTAGCGGGGGGTTTGCCGTATGGTTTTTGGTTCAGGACACATGCTTTGTGATCGGAATACACCTGTTTTTCGGTGTTCCACGTGTACACTGACGTGAAGCAGTGCTCTGGGACCTCTTGTTTTGACTGTGGCGGGTGTGAAAACCAGGGATCTGATGTTACCCGGCAGGGCGGCACGAAGGGGGGGTGGTAACTCTGTGGGCGCCGCACGCTGCCACTCTGACGTGTGTGCAAGGGGACTGAGTCACTGTGTCAATGTCCTGTCTGTCTGTGACCTCACACAAGGAGCGTACACACACACACAAGCTCCAGTCAGTTGTGTATAATCCTGAGAGGTACCGCCGAGGCTTGAAAAGTAGAGCTTGAGCTCTGGTAGGGGGAACCGCTTGGCTTTTTTATTTGTGGCACTCGTGGCGACGTGCGCGCATGGACTTGGAATTAGTTCTTTGTGACACACGGCTTCACTTATACGTAGACCCTTCATCTTCGCCGTCTTTGAACCCCACACACGCACGGTTCACTGACTCTGCCTCGTCAGTGTCTTTCCTTGGTCCGCTCCTCTTCTGCACCAGTCCCTTCTAGGAATGTGAAGCGTGACAGTCGCACATTTCTCTGCTTCCCCATGTACCCGGCAGTCCTCGGACGGGTTGTTTTTCGGCGTGTAGATCTAAAAGTAGCAGCTGACACGCGCTGACAAGCACCCTGTCTGACAGCGCTTCACGCCGTTATGCCGTGTCGGCATGTGGATCCGGACCCTCTGCCGATCCTCCATCCATCAGTATCCAATATATTTCTCCTAACTATCCATCCATCAATCCATTTATCCATCCATCACCTGTCCATGTGTCCACCCGTCATCCATCCGTATTCCTTTATCCATCCATCATCCATCCCCCAATTTCTCAGTCCAGGCTGTGCTCTCCTACTCAAGTTCTCGCAACATGTCCCTGTGCCTTATTAAAACGTGTTATCTGCAGTCCTAGGATGTATCAAATGTTGCATCAGAGGCAGGTACATTATGTATATTGAATGTATGGCTGTGCTGGGTGCATTCTTGCCACTATGTCTAAAAGCACTTTAATCAAAACTTATATTGTCTTTTTTTCTCGTGAGCTGTTGTTGCAATTAATATTACTTCCCAATCGGCCACCTATCGTTGATATTAGGGTGGTTGGCTTGGTTGGTGGTGCTGTTTTACGCCCCAGTGAAGCTAGCAAACTCCCAACTCTCATCTATAGAGGCCATTGCCTTAGCTAACTAAGTCTTACCAACTGACAGAATAGCCCTGACCCTAGGCCAACTCTCCCCTCCCTATCAATAATAGATGATTTAATAATGCACTCTGACAAGTCCTATACTCTCTTTATGAGTCTCTCTCCATTCCCCTGCTTGTCTTTCTTTCTGCTCATCTCTCTCTGGGTCTTGTTCTCCTCCTCTCTCACACCACCTTTCACATTGACTGCCTCTCCACCTCTCCCTTTGCAACTATCTCACCTGGCTTCTCTTTTTTGCTCTCTTCCACTGCCGCAAAGCCAGACCTAATCAACCCAAAGAAGCGAATCTCTCTCAGTCCCAAGCTTTTCTAAAAAGCTTAGGACAGTATTAGGTTGATACATTTTCCATGGGTTTTTTTTTTTTGTGAAGTGCAACGGAACAGGCTTGCTTTTTAGCCGTGTCAGCTTTCAGGCTGCAAGGTACTTGATGTGCAGGACGGTCTTCTGAAAGTCTGCCGAAGTAACCCGAATCAAACCTCACATAAAATTGGCTGTAAGAGGAGATGCTCTGAGAATATCAATAGGCTCATGAAAAGAACTCTGTCTTCACCCCCTTAGACTTTCCCTGAAAATACATCTATGAGGGCCTCTCTCAGGAGAGGCTGTTGTCCTTGGTTTAGATTGGTTTCAAAAGCCAACTTAGCTGGGCACTGAACTGGTCCCTCGCATGTTCATAACTAGATCAGACGGTGTGTGATGCACCTCCAGTGAATGTGGATGTGTGTTCCTCTAGTCCAAACACGCTTCCCTGTCTGTTCTCCTAGGCTACGCCTTCTTGCTGTTCCAAGAGGAGACCTCTGTCCAGGCCCTGATTGACGCCTGCATGGAGGAGGATGGCAAGCTCTACCTATGCGTCTCCAGCCCCACTATCAAGGACAAACCTGTAAGTGACTGTTAAAGTTTTAAGCTCTGACTTTAAGAGCCAACCGTGATGATCTGGATCAAGGAATGGTTGCTAGAATTGGTTCCTGAGGATATATGTTCCCGTTGGGAACAATACTGTGAATTTCTTATCAGCCACATCTATTAATAATGTACATCTCCAGGTCCAGATCCGCCCCTGGAACCTGAGTGACAGTGACTTTGTCATGGATGGTTCCCAGCCATTGGATCCCCGCAAGACCATCTTTGTGGGGGGCGTACCCCGGCCTCTACGTGCAGGTAGGGGATTGATCAGCCCGAATGTAGATTGTTGAATGGCACAGACTGCACCCTGGCCAATGCTTATTATGTCACAGCAAAAGAAGGACATTTTAATCAACACTCAAGACTAGTTGGCATGCGCAAAGCTTTAATTTCCAACGTAAAATCAGTTTGTCTTACCTAAAAATATTTCCTTTTCAGATAAACTAGACATCATAACATTCTTTTACGTCTCTATCTCACCTTTGTTTTGTCTTTTCTTTCTGTATGTCTCTCTTTATCTCTCTCTCTCCTGCTAGTGGAACTAGCTATGATCATGGACAGGCTCTATGGGGGTGTGTGCTACGCCGGTATCGACACAGATCCAGAGCTCAAGTACCCCAAGGGGGCGGGCCGTGTGGCCTTCTCCAATCAGCAGAGCTACATTGCCGCTATCAGCGCCCGATTCGTTCAGCTGCAGCATAATGACATTGACAAACGAGTGAGTCCACCAATCGCTGTGTTGGCAGTGTCTGTCCATGTGTCATCAGTGCTTCAGGAGCTGCCCTCCAATCAGGATCCAGGATCTTGAGGGATGTTGAATGATTGGGTTGTGTTCATAGCAGAAAGTTTCTTGCAACAGGAAATGGGAGCTTTTCCAATTGGACAATTACAAGTAGTGCAAAGAGCAGGGCTCCAGGCAAATAATGTTGTTAAGGAGCCATTGGCTCTTATATGAAAAAAACTGGCGCCAAATTATTTTTAAGTGCCACATAAGAATGAACTCGAACTTTCAAGCACATTGTCTCATTTTATTATGTTAACACAAAAATTATGTCATAGGCTTACCCCTCAGAACACACAAGTAGAAATACATTTACAAGCAAATTATTTAATCATAAAGTGTACATTTATATTTTCGCCAGTGGTGATCTAAGCAGAAATATCACATATATTTTTGGACGCAATTGCAACCGTTTTAGGCACAGTCTGGAGCCCAGAAAGGGGAGCATTTATACAGCACCAAACAGAAACCAACAGCCTGAAACTGCTGTCTTCCGTTTAATTCAGAACAAATTGACCAACTCTGGCGTTAACTCGATGGTCATAGTTCAGTGGTCAGTGCAATCAATCAAATGTATTTTATAAAGCCTTTTTACCACAGCCGTTTTCACAAAGTGCTTATAGAGATACCCAGCCTAAAACCCCAAAGAGAATGGTGATTGCTTTGTCGGAGTTCTTGGTTTGATTCCCAAGCGGGGCAAGCACGAAGAAGTTAAACCTATGCTCACAGCTTAAACAAACCACAGACAGCAAAAATATTATCAAATGAAGAAAAAAAAAAAACATGGTGATACTCCTTGCAAGACTTGCTGTGTGGTGCTATTGTGGATCTGAACCCTTTAACTGTCATTCATCCACCCTGTAAATGTATACATGTGCTTTCATTATACGCTGGTCTCCAACCGACCTTTCATCACAGTCTGCAATACAACAAGCACCGCTTAAGTCTGTGGAACAGTTAACTGTGTAATCAGACTTTGGCTGCTGGAGGCCGGACAGATATTTGAAGTCCATAACTCGGGGAGAGTTTAATTATAGGACTTCCCTATACATGCATTCACTTCAGGTCTGCTGCTGGTGATTTATTTTGAGTGAGCTAGCAATATAGAGCAAGGTCGACCGTGACCCACCGAGACTGGTTGTCTGCCAAAGACTTAAGAGGCTACGCTAGGCTAAACGTGATAGCATATAGATCCTAGAGGTCCATCTACTACAACGCCTCATCGGCCCCCCAGGCAGTATAGACGGTATGGGAGAAATCCTGTTTCAAGATCCCTATTTGGCTGATGCTAAGAAAAGCTTGGAATGAATGTAACTGGTTCGGCTCCACCCAAAAACATTTTGGATTGATATTTTTAAGGCTTATTCCAATTGTGGATGATTTGGGATCAAATCGATGGCCAATATCATAACCATTTTAAATATAATTAGTTTTACTTATAAAAACAGGAAATGTAATTTAACATTTTATTCAATTGATACACATTTGTGAAACTGGGAACTATATATGGACGCAATATATGAGCAATTATTTCAAACAATATTTATCTATATATGGATCATTGATACATGTCATTGTATCCCACTATCAACAGTTTAAATATACAATTTCAGCTGGTCAGGTCTAGCTAGTTGCTTTCTATCATGTACACCTTTAATCAAACATTTTTCTGCCTAGTGAATATTCTAACAATATCCTAACGAGCAACCTGACTATTTATCCTGTCATTTCAGCTACTTTAGTTAAAACTATGTTAAAGGCGAGGGTTCATTACTGTGGGATGGTCCTATTATTTATCCACTTTCTTTGCTAGCTTCTACTTGCCTGCTTACTTGTTGCTACATGGCCAGGCACGTTATTACATGCGAAACAAGAGGATTAATGATCAACTAGGTAGGTTATTGGCTAGCTAGTTATCCCCACTATTAAGTGATTAACTAGCTGATGTATTGCATGCATGCCTGGGCACGTTATTTGTTGAGATCTAATATTTCTAAAAGGAATTACATTTTGGTCATTCTGGCAACTCATTTGTTTTTCAAGTAATCTTACCGTACTGTGGGAGAGTAGATCAAAAGCATGCACACGTCCTGATGCATATTTTTGGTGGTGGAAGTAAATATTATTAATGTTGAATTTTTAATCAACGCTAGAGGATGAACATGGGTTTCATATGAAACCTATCCGATTGAGGATTGACTCAAAAGGCCCTATCGCTTGTATAATCCGATACATCGGTCGAGCCCTACTTTACTCCTCCCTCCCCCTTTCCTCGATACACACCAAAGCCCAATATGGTCAACCACTGCCGCACCACGCCCAAGTTCTGTCTGGGTGAGGTAAAGTTTATTCTTGTAATTAAGGCCAGTGGTCCCACAACACCACTTTTCCCCACTTTTTTCCCCGGCCGGAATCTGGCAACACCATCCATTGACTGTCAGCCGACCTAATGGTAGAATTGTTTTATTGGTAGGAGAATCTCCTCCTGTAGTTGTGTTTGTAGTTTTAGGCTCAAAAGAAGCCCTGAGTCTTCTTACAAGACACGTTTGTTTATCTTCCAGTTATTTGATTGGGTTTTAAAATGTTTGTTATCCCTGGATAAAAATAACTGGGCTAGTATTTAAGGTATAAAGTATAAGGCAAAGTATAGGCAAATTCTGAAATCTGTAGAATGACTGTATTACCCAAAATGCCCATAGATTGGATCACTGCACGCATATTTTTTAATGTAACAGGCAGCTATCCAAAGTATCCTGTCATCTGCTCCAATAGCCTACTGGCCTGTCAGCGAAATCTTTCAGGAGCAGTGCCGTGCTGCACCACATTCCGCACCCAACTCTTAAACGAACCATAAATCCTTTGAAATAACACAGTCAAATATAGCCAGGTACACAATTATTCACATAAGCCCTAGGTCTAAATCTTCTGCAACAAACGTGAGCTGGTAGATTAGTCAGCTCCAAGAATCTGGGTTGTAAAGCTCACTCACATGTAGGACCTGTTTTGCCCCCACCACAGCCATTTAGTTCAGTCTTGCTACCCTTTCGTCATCTTTCCCAAGCTCGTAGCTCAGAGTTCAGTGCTGCTTAGGGCTCAAGGTTTGAAGGAAACCTTCCATTATACTGCAGGACTGTGGTGGAGGGATTTCCGCAAGTAAACAGTCCCTGTTCGCACACGTTGTCATTTCCATGGAGATGCAGATTGGACAACTTGTCTCTCAGCAACGGTCGGCGGACTCCCATTTTTCTTGCATGTGTGTCAAAAACTGCTACGCTGCCTAAAGGGTGCCAGAAATTGGCCGGAAAACGTCATGAAGCCCATTTTTGCAGTGCTTTACCGGTAGAGAGGAAAATCAGCCAGAAAAACATACATTATTTTTAAACTTTAGGATGTCACAGTGACACTCACAGTACCACCTGAGGGGCAAATTACACAAACAGAGATGCGAGTTTCAGTACTTGACGGCTAACTGCAATTTCGTGCAAATAGATCAGACGTTTAGTGCAAAGCAGAAACTATCCAAGTTTACAATCACTCAAGTTTAAATTTCACTCAAAGAAAGTGTCTTCTTTTTCTGACCTTCCTCTAGGTGGAGGTGAAGCCGTATGTTCTGGACGACCAGATGTGTGACGAGTGTCAGGGGGGACGCTGCGGGGGGAAGTTTGCCCCCTTCTTCTGTGCCAACGTCACCTGCCTGCAGTACTACTGTGAGTTCTGCTGGGCCAGTATTCACTCCCGGGCAGGCCGGGAGTTCCACAAGCCACTCGTGAAGGAGGGGGGCGACCGCCCTCGGCACGTGTCCTTTCGCTGGAGCTGAGGGGATGACACTCTGCCCCAGTGACCCCACCCGAATCTATCCCTCAAACTGGGACAATGTCGTAGCCTCCGCTGCTGACCCCCCCACCCCCGCTTTGCCACCCTTCACGCCTCAACATCAGCGAAGAGAACTACAAATAGGGTCTTTCTTCTGTTAAACCTCCCCTCGACTACAAACCCATTGTCCGGTGTATACTTAGGATGAAAATAGGGTGGGATAAAAAAAAAAAAAGAATTGCGAAAGTCTATCTGCTTAGAATTTGCACTTTGGCACAAAAAACTCACTATATACTCATGGGATGGGATGATTGCAAAAAAAAAAGCTTGATCATTTTCAAATCCCCTGTCCTGTGACTTTGTGGGCCTGTGTCTACCGTACGACCCAACTGAGGTCAGACCATACAGTACATATATTTAAAATAAAGTATATATTTTTTTTGTTTCATATATCTATCTATAACTATATAGATAATTCAATTCTATGTGAAAAGAGCATGCACTTATTTTCCAAAATTGTAGGATATTGCCCCTAGTCAAAATGATTATAAATGCATACAGAAAAACAAAATAGGTGGCATAAGATGTAGCAAGACTCAATAATTATCATGTATCACAGAAGCCCAGATAAAAAAATAGACTATATTCACTCTTCATTACGACTCTGAAAATAGTAAAAATTTATACCTCATAGGGCACAGTGACATTTTGTTTTTCCTTTCAATTTGTAGTTTTTTTTTGTTTTTATAACATTAGTGTTACGTAAATGTAATGTTGCAAAAGCTTTTGCTGCTAAATCCATGGTATAAACAGATAGTACCATGTAACTTTATTCAATCTAGGGTATAACAACAATGAAGGCACCTTGTGTTAAGGATAATGACTGCCTATCTTTTGATGGGGGGCTTAATAAATGCCTAACATGATCTAGGATAAAGGGGGGGGTTGGGGGGGGTTCACCCCTAACTGCATGTTTAATTCAATCAGGTTGCTGCATGCAATAGAATTTCAGTATCATGTCCACTATTCAATTCTGCCCATGTTTGCACAACATAATATAAGATGAACGTACAACTATCACGATTCTGGACACGACGGGAAAGAAAGATTGATAAAGGAATCGAACACCTCTAGGGAGATAAGTTAACAGCCACGGGGGCAGCTGGAGCAAACTGCTTCCGCACAAGATGGCTAGCATAACCCGATGTTGAAACCTTTATTAACCACGAATCAAACTAGATGTAGGAAATATATAATTTAAAAGCTGTCTATGATAGGTGAAGTACTTTTTTGCAGTGATTGTTAATATAACTGTGCAATCTTTTTATACCGTATGTAGTAGTTAGGTCTGAGTATGGCTATAGAACTGTGATTCGCTTTAACTGTTGTTGACATCCAAAATGGACGTCCTGTGAATCTTCATTAACTAGTGTATGCATACGTATATACGTTTTTTCGTACACACATTATACACACACAGACCTACGCACACGCAGTCTGACCCATACACACAGAAAATAGGACACAGACTTGTGAGCTTGACTCTGAGAAACACCGAACAACTGTTTGTACCCACAAAGTGTAGGATTCATACCCCCTCCAAAAAACAACCAAAGAGATCACATGTTCAACTTAATCCGCCATCACATACCAACACAACAGGTGATACTGCTTGCCGGACTAAGCCCGACGTCTGTGGGCTTAAAGGTGCAACGTAGATACATTTGTGCTGTTGTGGTGAAAAGGCATAGGAGACAGTGATGAGGAAACAAACAGAAAATTAAAGCTACTGGAGACCTGTGGTTTGTTAAACCCAGCCTTTCTCAGCCCTCACACATAACGTTCTCTCCAAGTGGCTGGTTGTATTAAAATTGCCAGCTAGCTGGGTTCACCGTATTTATCCAGATTTTTCCTGCAAAGCTTGAAGTAGAATAAAAGACCTGCTAAAATGGTGGACATATTTTTGTATCAAAAGGTGGAGGGTGCAGTTTGAACAGGTGGGTGGGTTTCTGGGTGGGAAGGGAGGAATTGGGTATTTACAAAGGCAAAGAAATGTAAGTATTGGCTGCTGAGTTTGGGGTCGGTTTTGGATTTGATGGGTGGAGTTGGGGGCTAAGTTACACTGGTTTTAGCAGTTTTGTTGGGAGTCCGGTGAGGATTCTACAACATTGCGAGTAGTTGTGTGTGTCGTCCCCTTTGAGTGGTGTGATTCTACCTGCTGGCACCCTGCAGTCCCCTCATGGTTGTAGTCACAAAACTGTTTGCTTTAGGACAGAAATTTTTTTGTTTCGGGTAAAAGTAAACTAAATGGAAAAATAATTTTTTTTGTGATACACAAAAACCCTACAAAGATGCTAACCATGAGTAATAATACGTATCCCTATTAAAGTGAATACTGGGTGTTCTTGTGATATTACTTTCCCCACCCAGAAGGGTTTTTCTATGGTTGTTCCTCTGTAATAGACACTCGTTATGCACTACTCTTTGTATCTGGACAGTTTTCATCAGTCAGCATTTTTTTTGCTAGAAAAAAAACGAAAGTGTGCTTACTGACTGACATGATATTTTGCAATACCTCAATTTTGAAATATATTAGGAGAGAAATTGATATTTTCTAAGTACGTTTATTCAAATAAAAAATATATTAATTTAATTCTGCAAGAGATGATTTAACAGGTTGGTTGATTTTTATTTTTTCATGCTTATTTGCTTTTACATTTTATTTAATTTTTTGAAGAAAAACAAACAAGAAGGAGCTAGAGCTTTATAACTTTAATATAATGATGTAGTTAGTTGAAGTACAGAGTCTATCTTATTACAGCTGAGGTTTCAGTGTTTCCCACTGGTCTGATGACTGTGGAAGCACACAAGACAAACTGAAAATGAGTGGCAGTGTTCCAAGGAAAAAACATGAATCTTAAGAGTTCTATAGAAATAAGTCAATCAGGTGCTCAGAAAGACAACTGAAGCTAATTCCCTTGTTTTGTATATTTATAACCAATCATTTACTATGCTGACCAGAATTGTGAAAGAGATCTTCTGTTCATGTTATTTTTTAAGAAAACTTTTTTATGTTTCCTAAAAGTATGTGCTCCCTTTGTTTTGTAAAAGCAGCATTTCCTGATTTGTTAGCCTGACTTCGAGCAGATGGAGGTGGAGAAAAAATGAAGTTATTTTTTAAAATTTAGAAATACAAGTGTTTAGACGTAACTTAATCGAAAGCCCCCAAGGTGCATCAATTGAGTGGTGGCCTTCTATTCACGCAAGACTTGAATTAGTCCCATTTTTTAAAGCTAAAAACCTCAACTATTTGTTGTAATGTGCAATACTGTTTGTACTGTTTGTAAAAAAAAAAAAAAAAAAAAA
>JACXGK010004240.1:0-28734 GCA_016801125.1 Novumbra hubbsi | reverse complement strand
TTTTTCATTATTTTTTAGAGATTTTTGCAACAAAAAAAAAAGAATTTAAACATATTTACATTATTATTTCGTATTTTCTTTACAGACTTATCTCTCAACCATTAATAATTATTTCTGGGGGAGACTTTCATATCTGGTCAATGTCATTAATATTATTTTGTATTTTTACTTGGAATAAATTAATTTTATGATGCTAATTCTTAAAAAAAAAACTTTATTTTTTCGTTTGTTCACTATATTATTTTTTGAAGCTGAAAAAACTTTTGTAATATTGTTACTAGTGTCTAGATTTTTTGAAATGCAAAGCTTTGTGTTAACTCGCTGATGTTGCTTACATTAGTGTGACAATGATCTAAGGGGAGAAAAAAAAGTACTTGATGATGGATGGTTTGTTTAAGTGATTGGCAATGTAAAATGAATGAACAGGCAATAAATAAAAAGGCAGAATGGAGCAGAATGTGGTATGTTGTGATATTGTGAAAACCAGACAAGGCTATTTACCAATCCCCCTGCTTCTGCTATGACTAATAAAACCCCACCTTGTATTGTCCGTAACCATATTGTTAATTACGATGTATGATGTCACAACACTTCTGTTGATTCAAAATCCTCTCACATGACCCTCCCTTTTTTGATATTGGGTTAACCCCTGTAGGGCCTTCAAGAGGCCATGTGCAACAAAAATAATGTATTGAAATATGAATGTAAATGTGAAATACAATGTATAATGAAGTGAAAGGAATTACTAGTTGCAATCAAGACACCCAATTAAAAAGCATGGATCTAAATGTTTTCTTTCAATCCCTAAACTGACCAGATGGTTTAATACTTACATTGACCCTCTAATCTCCATCTTTGATATTATTTGGCCCACTCATATCAGATGACATTGACCTGATTTCACCCTCAATTTGACCTAACTTGCTGTATTATAGTATTGTCTACAAGAGGAAAAACCCAATGCAAATGCTGGTCTGAGAACATTACTTGACGCTTGCTTTTTCTACCAGTTTGTACAAGTGGTGTTTTACTAATAACCATAATCTCTTGTACTAACCAATGGTTGCTTTCTCCCAAGGTCAGTATTACAGTCAAACTACCAAGTATTTGTTTAGTATTTATTATAATTTTATTTCTGCAGCACAAAGTTGTCTAACCTTACCATAAGAAATTGTTTATGTGCAACTGAGGTACAGTTAAGCATAGGCAGGGAGAAAATCATATATAAATGATCCTTTATAAATATTCCTATATGTTTCATGCAACACTAGATTTTAATTGTATGTATTCACTTAAGATTCATCTACATTCTCTCTGGGTAATCAGTAGGCTTCATCATGTTGTAATCTCAAAAAGGAAAAAGATTAAACACTTGCTCAATATTTTTTTTTCTCAGACAAAACCACACTTTTTCATTTACTTTTTAGAAGTAAACATTTCTTTCCTGATATTATACTTACTATTTTTCGTTTTATCACTGGACGAAGCTGAGATTGTTAACTTGGACCTATGCTTGTCTGAATTTACAGTACAACTGTGATAAAAAAATGCTATTGCTTACTACTACTACTACTACTACTACTACTGCTTCAAGTTTGTAGTTTCCACCTTTTTCCGTTTCTGTACTAATACCAATCAAATCGTATTAAATGTCGCTGTATGATGGTGTGAAACATTGTCGTCTTTTGCATGGCCTCTTTCTCCATGTATTTCATCCCTTGCGGTTCCGCTTGAAGTGCGTTGCTTGTACTGTGTGTGACTGAAATGGAAAGAGTAGCCATTTCCCATATCACAGGACAGCTGAAGGCAATTTGACTTGTGTGTTAGTATTACACCACCAACTTAGTCTTACCCCTTTCTTCAAATGAAGGAGACTGATTATGTTCAGGTCGTTGGGGTTTAGTATAATTTTGCATGAATGCCAAACCATGCTTGTGACAATGGCACCACTATCTACTAAGGTGACAGGCACTTTTATAAACTCTTAAATAGGATTACACAATGTCAACTTTTGTCATGATCTCTTCTACCAAAAACTATGGTTTGTTCATGTTCAGTTATGTATACGCCAGAAACTCTTCCTTCACGCAGCAGAAGTCAATATGTACATAGAATACCATTCAAATGCTTAGAAATGTCCTTGTTTTTTGAAAAAGCACATTTTGTTCATTAAAATAACATTCATCATTCACATTATTCATCAGAAATTCAGTGTAGACATTGATAATGTTTAAATTACTATTATAGCTCATAATTTCAAAAGGCTAATTGATCATTAGCAAACTATTCTGCAATAATTTTACCATGGCTGATTAAAATCCTTCAGACTATTTAAATATCTGGTGCATCAGCAAATGTGGGTTCAATTATAGACTCAAAAATGAAATTAAAATTTGTCAGTCTTTTCTGAGAAATTAAGGATATTTCCATGTGAGAATTTGCCAAAAAACTGAAGATCTCATACAACAATGTTTACTGCAAATCAAACTCTCTCTAACCAGAACAGAACGGGTTGGAGGCCCCAGTGCACAACTGGACAAGAGGACACATTAATTTGTCTAGTTTAGGAAATAGACACCTCACCAGTCCAATCATTTAATCCATCAATTTCAGATAATCCTGCTTCATTAAATAGTACCTGCAAAACACCAGTCAAAAGGGAAGAGGCAACTATGGGATGCTGGCCTTCCAAGCAGAGTGGCAAAGAAAAAAACTCTAGAAACAACTAGAAAGATTAGAAAAACGTTACAAATAGATTAGATTTTTGAGCACAAAAAAGGAAATTGTTTTTGCAGGTGGTGGCCACAGACAATTGCTCTCTCCTTATTCTTTCTGACTAGTTTTGCATTTTGCTTGTGTCCTTGAAGTAGCAGGATGCAGTACCCATTAAGATTGTACAGGTAGTCCAGCTCCTCTAAGATGGCCCATCGATACGCGTCTCCCAGTAGTCTCTAGAGTATGGAGGAGATACCAGGAGATGTGCCATTACACGCGGAGAGCTGGACAGGGGCGTAGAAAGGCATCAACCCAGCAGGAACGGTATCTGCTCCTTTGTGCAAGGAAGAACAGGAGAAGCATTGCCAGAGCCATACAAAATGACATCTAGTGGGTTACGGTGTGCATGTTTCTGACCACATTTTGTCCTCATCGTACAGTGTACAGTAAATTATCTTGGACAGACATGGTCAAAAGGAACACCTCCACAAAAAATAAAGAATACACAATTTTTCTGAAATAACTTGACAAAAGTCATTGGGGTCCACCAAGATTTATTCTATATTTAATATAAATTAAATATAGAATAAAGTGACAAATCATGCACTCTGAAACTGACGTACCTTCACCTTGGAGTTGAGCTTGTATTTCATTGGCAGTAATCATTGTTTATTTTTCTGCCATTTGTCCAGAATCTGGATTTAAAACATGATATTGTTCTCTGTTCCGGATGTGCCACGCTGTGAGTATTCTATTCAAGTGAATTCACTAATCAGTCTGATAAGGTGTTGAACTGAGGCTGGGATAGGGCCCTATCAAGTTTTACACAGGGTCTATTTACAATATGCTGTACACAATATCTTTTTTATTTTATTTTAGAATAAAGTGACAAATCATGCACTCTGAAACTGACGTACCTTCACCTTGGAGTTGAGCTTGTATTTCATTGGCAGTAATCATTGTTTATTTTTCTGCCATTTGCACTATCCTTCTGTTTAATCTGGGGTTGAAGTTTCCTCTTGCGGCCGTGCCCAGGGAGTTTTCCACGGACCTTAAACTTCTTCGTAGTATTTGCAACTGTTGTCACAAGAACATCAAGATGCTTGGAGATGAGCTTGTAACCTTTACCATGCTTGTTTATAATTTTCTCCTTTGCTTTCTCTGGTCCATGATCCAGTGTGGTGCAAACAATGATACCAAACAGCGCAATGACTACATTTCTCCATTTAAATAGACTGAAAGACTGATTGAAGACATGTGATACTAATTAAAGAAACAGATACGTTTAAAATATCTCTGTAATCCAATTATTTATCATATTTTCTAAGGGGTACCAACAAAATGCTATTTTAGAGTATCTATGTAGAATCAGCAATAATTCATATTTTTTCACAGCTCCCTTGCCTTCTTCTACGACATATCAAAAGCATGCAAGTTACCATACCAAAGGCATACATGATACAGTAGCTTTTAGTTTCATCACTTTTCAGGAGGTCTGAAACATTATTTCAATGTGATGTAAGTGCAACAACAAATATGACCACGTCTGTATATACACGGTATCAGCCAGAATATTATGACCACCTGCCTAACATTGTGTCAATCCCCGTTCTGACGCCAAAACAGACATGACCCGTCGAGGCATGGACTCCTCTAGACCTCTGAAGGTGTGCTGTGGTATCTGGCACCAAGATGTTTGTCCTGTAAGTTGCAGGTGGGGCCTCCATGGATCAGACTTCTTTGTCCAGCACATCCCACTGACGCTCGATTAGATTGAAATCTGGATTGAAGTTGTTGTGTTCCTCCAACCATTCCTGAACTATTTTTGCATCTGGGAATGAAAGGGTGTACATGTTCTGCAACAATGTTTAGGTCGGTGGTACCTGTCAAAGTAACATCCACATGAATGGCAAGGTTGCCAAGGTTTCCCAGCAGAATATCGCCCAAAGAATCACGATGCCTTCGCCGGCTTACCTTCTTGCCATAGAGCATCCTAGTGCCATGTGTTCTTCAAATAAGCGACGCACACACACCTGGCCATCCACGTGATGTAAAAGAAAACGTGATCCTTCAGACAAGGCCACCTTCAACTGCTCTGTGGTTCAATTCTGAAGCTCACATGCCCATTGTAGTTGCTTTCGGCAGTGGACAGGGTAATCACCAGGTAAACTAGTTTTCTGATGCAGTCCTAAATAAATAAATCCCTCCTGTAGCTCCATACGCAACAAACTGCAACGCATGTGTTCTGACAGCTTTTAATCAGTACTAGCATTCACTTTTTTCCAGCAATTTAAGCTACAGCAGCTAACCACGTGCATCGCTGAGCCTTGGCTGCCGATGACCCTGTCGTCAGTTCACCGCTTCTCCTTCCTTGGAACACTTTTCATAGGTACTGTCTACTGTCCAATCAGAACATATATTTAGCACTGACCAATTGGTACAAAAAAAACAGATAGGCAACATTAACACAGGCACCCCAATTCAAATATTAATTTCCCTTAATTCAACCAATCATATAATCCATTGATTTAAAAAAAAAAAAATCCTTCCTGTAGTCTACACACTACCACAGCCAGTTCATGTGCTGGCCACTGATATTTACAGCATGAAAATGTGTTTTCTTTCCTGTTATTAACAGCATTGAACAGAATCTGGATTTAAAACATGATATTGTTCTCTGTTCCGGATGTGCCACGCTGTGAGTATTCTATTCAAGTGAATTCACTAATCAGTCTGATAAGGTGTTGAACTGAGGCTGGGATAGGGCCCTATCAAGTTTTACACAGGGTCTATTTACAATATGCTGTACACAATATCTTTTTTATTTTATTTTAAGTACAAACTGGTAAGGGGTTTGCTTGCAGAAAGTAGGTTTTTATACTGTACCCAGGACGAGCATGGGTTTATTTTATTGTTAGAAAATCTCTAATACTCCCCACGCAGATGTCTTACAAAAAAGCAGCGTTGTGTTTTTCTTGCTTTTCAAAATCATTCTGCACCTGTAAAATTCAGCACTAAAGCATCATCATTCCTCAGTACACGCGCGCAGTAAAATGACAAGTTCTTCCAATCAACAAACTGGGAACAAGGTCGACTGAAACAACAGTGGCATACTCAAAAGGTCTATAGGATTTATTACAATCCTAGCAGTTTAAACAAAAAGCAGCAATTACAGAAATATTTACACGTCCGCTTTCTCTTTAAAACTCTGAGACAAGTCCTCCCAGGGATTCCAGTGTCAGCTCAACCCCACCTTCCCGAGTCCCAGCCATGCAGCTTCAGCGCGGTGCTACCCAGTGACATTTCACAAGGGCCTGTGGCAGATCACAAACCGATACAGAGGTACACCTGAAGTCAAGTGAATGTGCGTACAGGCGAGGTGTGGGGAGACTAGCGCCACCTGGAGGATAAGACTCACCTATAGTACCAAGGCTACAACCCCTAAACAGCAGCAGTTCAACACAAACCAGCAGGTTCTAGGGCAAATCGCCATTTCTTCTACCCACGCTCCTGTCCCGTTTTTGTCAATTTAACCCACTGGCGGTTCTGATGGCTGTCATGCAGTTTGGTTAAGACTTCAGACCAAAAGGACAATGGGCACTGGACTGGTCTGTGGGGATTCTCTGCTCCAATGTAGACACATTCTTAACAACCAGGGACAACAGGATGGGGGTGGCTGACAGCCATTGAGGCTCGGCGAGGGACAAAGTTAAAGCCTTGTGAGCTTTGAGGTGGAGGGATCCCACATGAGATGAACATGTCTCAGACGGTCTGGAGTGGCACAGAGGCCAGGTGGGGTGTCGGATGGGGTCCTTCTGGGCTGGGCACTGTGTTAGTGGAGCGATTGCATGAAGCTGTCCAGGTTGTACTCCGCATCATATTGCTGCTGGTCCCACAGGTCGCCGAGATCATCCAGGACGTTCTTTATCGATGCTTTGCTTCCCGAAGATGATTCGCCCTGATCCACCTTCCCATCCTAGAGAGAAAAGCGGACAGGGCAGGGAAGGGAACACAGGGAGCAGGAAATTAGACTTCTACAGGACAAAATACATTTCAGTTCGAAAATCCAATTTTATTCCCTACTTTCCCCAACCATGAGTCACGTAAATGTGTGTGAGCACTGACCTTGTCCAGGGTGAAGAGGTTGAGGAGCTGGTCGGTGCCCATGCTCTGAAGGCTGGCGTTCTCCTGGCTGATGACGGTGTTGGCGATGCTCATCTTGAACTTCTGCAGGCCCATGATCTTCTCCTCCAGGGTGCCCCGCGTGATCAGCCGATAAACGTTCACCACTCGTTTCTGCAAGGATACCGCACGGACCGTTTAGAAGTGTCAAGTGACCCCTCCCCCCTCCCCCACCACGCCTAGGCCCCCCCAACAAGCCTGTGGCTCGCCATGGGTCACGCAAGGCCCGGATGTTCCGTAAGGGACCTGGCAGGCTTTCACAGCCCAGCACTGTGCGGAAGGTCGTGCACGCTCAAGCAGAGAAGCGGTACCTGTCCGATACGGTGGGCACGGTCCATGGCCTGAAGGTCTCTCATTGGATTCCAGTCATGTTCCACAAACACCACGGTGTCTGCGCCGGTCAAGTTCAGACCTAGGCCCCCCACATGAGTGGTCAGGAGCAGTACGTCTATGGATGGGTCATTGTTAAACCTGACAGAGAGAGCATAAGTTACACTTCATGTGGAGTCCCAATTTCCATCTGTAGATGCAATATAGATAGTATTACTAACTTTCCATAAGCAACAGCTAACCGGATGAGGTTAAGTTTCGAATTAGGTTTCGAATAACCAATAGGATCGTATTCCAGCCAGATGAAACCAGTGATAGGTTGGCAGTGCCACAACCAGGGTCCCTGGCGCTCCTCACCTGGAGACGATGGCGTGACGGAGGCCAGCCTGCACGCTGCCGTCCAGTCGCAGGTAGGTGACTGTGGGCATCTGGGGTTTGAGCAGGTCCTGCTCCACGATGTCCAGCATGCTCTTCAGCTGACAGAAGATCAGAACCCTGTGCTGGGCCACCACCGCCTCGGTGCCCTCAGCAGAGCTCACGCCCCCCAGTCCGCAGTCCAGCAGTAACTGGAAAAGAAACGAAACAGTCGGTATTACAACTTTGATGTTGTTGAGTACTACGGTTTAAGACCAGTCGGGAGTCTCTCTCCCCACAACCGTCACCAGAACTGCCCCTTCTTAAGCAAAAAGGAGCTGGAACGTCGGTAACGACAGAGCCGGGACAGTCGACGCGTCACAGCAATCTGGTGGGTACTGGTACACCTCCGGCCGGAGGATTGAACGGTACCTGTTTCAGGGCTGACAGTTTGGGGGAGTGCTGGATGTCTCGGAGGCTGGAGTGCTGTGCAGACAGCTGCTCTGTGATGCGCTTGTACTCCGGGTGTTGCGGCAGCAGGACCAGCCCGGGGTGGTTACACAGCTTCCTTAGGTATTGCAGAGCCTGGGGACGTAGGCATTACAAATTCACTACAATTAGAGGATTCATTACAGGATAATGAGAACAAATAACACCACCTTCCAGAAACAGTTTTCAGGGAAGGTCATGTTCCCCTAGTGTGTGTTTTTTTTTTTTTTTACCTGGAACACATGGCCTGTGGCCTTCAGCTTGGGTTTCTCCTCATCCTGGGTTGAGGCGGTGGAGATGGAGTCCTCCACACTGACCTTCGCCCGGGACTTTGCAAAATCTTCGTATAGCTGAACCTGCAGATGGAAAAGGCGCATTAAATGCTTTGTCGCAGTAGCGTACGAGTTAGTTTCCCTGGTGACTAGGAAGGGAAATGGATAGGCCATCACAGCAGATTGAGCCTCATGCTGCTCTCAGCATGTGAAAAGACCTTACACTGTTGACATGTTCTCCTAACATGAAACCACCAACGGATTTTCCCAAACATTCTTATGTTCCCAAGTAAACAAACTAAATGTATTCAGCGAACATTTGTGTAAACGACTACAACGTTTTCCTCGACCCGCCCCCCCATGTCCAAACTAAGTCTGCCGATTTCCACACCACCAAGTTGGTCTAGCCAAGCCCCTACCCGGCTGTCTAATGGTGGGGGGTATTATATAGTGTACCTGCAGAGGGCTGAGGTTGCAGTAGTAATCCTGGATGATCTTTGGGGGTAGATCCTGCAGAACATCCTTCTTCATCCTCCTCAGGAGGAAAGGCAGCACCTGGCGATGCAGTGCCTCCATAGCCAACACCCCTGGTGAGGAAGAGGGAACGGCATTAGCCACAGAGTCCGTTATCCCGGGCGAGGCGGAAACGTAACACCATCTTCCAACCGCTCGATGCGGTCCGTTTACTTACCGGCCTCTTGCTCGCGTGACGAGCTCTTGGCGTCGCGGCTGGCCAGGATGGGCTTTCCGTAGCGGGCGGCAAACTGACGCTCCGTGCCCAGGAAGCCGGGCATGAGGAAGTCAAAGAGCGACCACAGCTCCAGGACGTTATTCTGAGGAGAAGTGAAAGACGGGAAGCGAGACACCGGACAGGCGAGAGAGAGGTTTGTTAAGGCTGATAAGTGCTGAGTCTTGGAAGAAGCCTGAATGCTTGGCTAAACATGTACAAAGTCTTCCACATCAGCAGATCAGACGGTGAGCATTCACAAAATCTAACCCATAGCATCATTAATGTCACACGACCCACAAAGCCTTTCTTCGATTTCATCCACTTAATACCTCAATCAATGGAAAGTCATTATCACCACAATAAGGACCGGAATCACTAGGCCAGTTCAGAAAAATAGTTAGACAACACTGATCTGATGCTCTGAGCACAAAAGAAAAACATCTCACCATGGACTAACCAAACAGATAAGTACCAAAACAAACAGTAAGTGCTTTTTCACATAATGACAAAAAATGCTCTTGGCTAAAGAGACCACCCTTACCTGAATAGGCGTTCCTGATAGGATGATACGGAAGTTCGCAGCCAACTGCTTGATGGCTTTTGAGAGCTTTGTCTTCCCATTCTTGATCACATGACCCTCGTCCAGGATACAGTAATTGAATTTGATATTCCTGACAACGGAAAACCAAATTAGACTGACTCACTAATGGGGGGAAAAAGGGGCAATTAAATGCACATAAAAGTAAAAAGAATTACCTAAAAAAGTCAATGTCGTTCCGTACAACATCGTAAGAGGCTACTACTAAGTTGTGCTTTTTCACTAGATGCTGTAACCTGCAATGGAACCAAATGGATTCACAAATGTAATCAGAACAACAAGGAGACCATAAGACATGATCCCCGATGCCATCTGACAGGACATTAATCTGGTCAGTCCGCGGGTCCTACCGGGCTCTCTCCGTAGGGGGTCCGGTGTAGTGCAGGGGGTTCAGGTAGTCCTTGGAGCAGAACTTGCCCACCTCGTCGACCCAGTGGCCCGTGAGGGTGGGGGGGCACACCACCAGGGAAGGCATGGGGCTGCAGTCTGCGGCCTTGGTTCTGGCGTACTCTTGGGCCCTGCACATTACGTTACGACACCGTTACAGACCCGATGAACGACCGGCAACGAGCCCACTTGAAAGTCACAGGCCAGAATGTCAAACTACGGCGCAATTCGAGCGATGGAGCAGTAGATGACAAGGCGGTTTGGTCCACGGGGCGGGCCTGGAGCGCGGCCAGCGGGAGACGCGGTAAAGTACCTGAGGCAGTGGTCACCGGCCAGGATGCAGATGGACTGCAGGGTCTTGCCCAGCCCCATGTCGTCACACAGGATGCCATGCAGCTTGTACTTGTTCAGGAAGGACAGCCAGTTCACTCCGTCCTGGGGGGGGGGGGGGGGGGGACAAGACATTCTAATAATCACACTCTGAGGTGAATCACATTTGGCAAGTTACGCCTGGACTATGAAGGGGACACTTGAGGTACTCAAATGCTCACAAGCCGTTTCTCTCCCCACAGTGCAACAATAAAGAGATGTAGAAGATTCATAAGACTAACGTGGCGACAACAAACACCATGTGAATATGAAAAAAGGTCTACCTTGTGAAGCGAGGACGTATAGAATTTGTGGATATGAATTCTCCCTGCATTTTGTATTCATTATATTGTTTTAAGGCCTTTAAAACGACATGGTTTGAGTCACAGTAAGACATGGTGGTGCAAAGGAGACATGGGTTTTGAACCCTGCCCTCTGGGGGCTGCATATGCATGGAGCTTTGAGTGTTATAACTGGACCAGTCCACATCCATGAATATTAATAAGGGTTTCTGGTGGCAGACGTTATGAAGTGTTGTGTGTGTTGAGCCATCGAGTAGCTTGGTAATAAAACAACCTGACAGAACGAGATCCATGCATTGCTACAGACCACCCATGTCAGAGGGTAGATAGCACTCGGCTGCGGCATGGCCTTATCACAAATGACAAAGTACCCCTGAAACACCTCTGGGAGGCACTAACGTTGAAGCAACCCCGCCCATCCTTCTGCACCAGCAAATTAAACATCACACTAAATGATTTGCTTCTTTACTAGTTACTATCAAGAGGCAGCAGTTAGACTAGTGGCGATAGCACCCGACGAGTAGCTGAAAAGTTGCCAGATCCCCTTGCTAATCTTGAGCATGCCGGTTTTGTCCCTGAACACAGCATACCTAAAATAGTGAAGTCATAATGGAGACTATGAACCACACCTTGAGAAAGCAAAGAAATCACAAAAACACAGAGCGACTGACCACGCCGCACAACTGGAATCCCTTTGCGTCACTCGGCCAGAACACAGTGGATCGGTGTTATCGAGCAACCAATGCCGCCCAAAACCCTGAAAGTCACTGAATATTCAGCGCCATTCCCAGCCTGCATGGGGTACAGAGGAGCTGTAAACCTGACGGCATCGCTGTCTGCCCCGAGTGGACCGGCAGAGGTTTCATCCCATTACTCTGCAGGGTTCCATTAGCGAAAAAGGTTGTCAAGCGCGGTGGGATACCGGCTGCCAAGCACAGCTATTCCACAACCTCTACGTTTGTTCGGTCCAAAAGCCATTTGTCAGCAGCTGCAGCCCACCTCCCTGCAGCATTTAAAAAAGCAAAAGCCTATTTGTGGAACCTGGCTGTAAACCACCAAACGAAGACAAAGTGAATAAGCGCTGTACCGCAGCACTTTTCCTAATAAATACTTTTTTTTTTTAATTCCTTTTTTCATCCTAACAATTTCTGGAATTTGAAATTGACAATTATTGCCATGTCTCCACAAAGAAAAACACAACAGGCGTTCTGCTCACCCAACCAAGAAGTTTGGGCAGAACAAGAGCTGAGGAGAACACATTCCCTTGCCAACAACCACAATCCAGCTCAAAAGCACCAGTGACCCCAATGAGTTCGCTAGGGAGCGCGAGAAGTAGGCGAAGTGCCCGACACCCATAATTCTCAGCTAGATTCTCCGGAAAGCTAACGTAGGCTTTCAATATCATTCATTTATTTCACACAAACCCCACATAAATACATACCTGCTGATACTTGCGGAGCTCTGCTTTGATGGGTACTGGGATCTTGTAGTTCTCCAGCTTCCTGCCATCCAGCAGTTGTTCAAGGAAGTGACGCTCCCTGGCCTTCTGGCGAATCAGATCATCCGACATGGTTGGAGGGTCCGGGATACCTGCCTAAACATTGTATTTAAACATATGTAAATCACAAAAGAATATATACTTTGAAGGTATTAAAATGTCAACAACACAGAGAAACAGAAGACAATCAAACTAACTATATTAGGGGCAAAAGACAGATTTCTAATATGGTGTTCAGCAGTGTCACTTGTATTGGAGGTTATACGACTGACATTGATGTGTCCAGTTTGGTCTAACTCATTACTCCCAGCCAGCCCCTCTGATTGACGTGAACAAATGAACTGACAACACTAACCAACTGGCTGGGACGTCAAAGTCGCCATCAATCAAAAACGTTCAACTACATAAAGAACAAAAACCTTTATCCTTAAACGACCATGCCATAAAACCAAACCACTTTCCAACACAAGTGAGATACTGCCCTCTACAGGGTAAAACATGAATAACATGAAGGCTCAGAATCAAGTAACACTGCAGACAGCCGGCATAAAACAACTACATTGTAGTCCCACTGAACAGAATCTGGTCCCTAAAAAGCAAACCACTCCCTAATAACTACTTGCCAAAACAAAATATCCTCGAATACATCTGTGCTTGGTCGATTACCTCCAGCGGCAGCAAGCGGATGAGGGTGGCAAAGCACTGCGTGGCCATGAAGCGAACGCTGTCGCTGGGGTCGCTCATTCGACCAAGCACGGGCACAACCAGCAGCACGATGTACGGCACGATGTCCACATCCAGCTGCTCGATCACGCCTGGTGGGGGGGTCAACGGGTCAAGGACAACAAACAAGAGCCCCTGGGGTGTAACCATTGGTCGGATTGCATGGGAAACCATTTCGCAACAGATCCCTAGTAAAGTGGGAAAAAAAAGAAGATAGAAACCCGCCTATCGCCACCAAGAATTCATCAGAGAAGAAAACACAAACAAACATTGGTGCCAATAAGTGGTACAGAATTCTCCTGTATCGTTATAAACAACACCGACACTGTGTACAGGATACAAGCCATCGCCTCAATAGCCCCCTCCTGCTTGGTGCTGTCCTCAATGCACCCCAGCCAGGGCAGCACGCGCTCCAGGAACAGGCGCATGGTCTCCATGGTAGCGATCTTGCTGAGCACGCCCACGCAGCGGGCCGCCATGTGCCGCCCGGCCGTGTAGGGGTGCTGGAGGCAGGTGAACAGGGAGGGCAGTTGGTCCAGCAGCTGGGAGGCAGAAGAGGGGCCACGGGGAAGGATTACACGCGTGTCATTACTGGAACAGGATTTGTTTTTCGCAAAGTGCCACGTCAGCACAGCAACAATAATACAGTTGTGCGGGTCATATCTGCTAAAAGGGCATCGGTTGAGCTTCTCGAATGTATGTGGCGTACGCAAAATGCTAATATTGACGTCACACTTAAACGATGTGGATGTGGGGCAGTTGAAGTGTGCGGTCCACAGTGTGTGGCAGGTGGGTGTTCGGAGAGAGCTTCATGTGGTCCTACCAGAGGCTTGAGCTCAGGGGCCATGGCCCCAGCAATGACCTCCAGCACCTGCAGAGAGTTGACCAGATCCTGGGCCACAGCATCGCCCCTCTCCAGCTGGAGCTTCCCATCTGCAACGCCACAGAAACAGCAACATCTCTAATAGCAAACGCATAAGCAACAATAACAAGCCTGTCTAAAAAGTGTACGAGGAGTTTTGAAACATTTCCCCGTATTGAACATTAATGAACACGACCCACTGGATCAAATGCAGTGTTTACCGATGCTCTGGTTGTCCCCGACCGCGGCCCTCAGGGGGCCCACCACAGACTCCCAGAGGTAGGGCAGTGATGCCGTCAGCTCCGGGCCAAAGTGCCTGGCGACCGTCATCAGGCAGAACTCAGCCCCTCGTCTCTGGACGAGACATGGCTTTTTATTCTGAAAGAGGCCCAACAGGATGTGGTCAAAGAGAAGCATCAACGCACAGGTTCATGTTTTGGGGCAACGCTTGGCTTCCTGCCAGTCACAAACCTCGTCGCTGTCTACAGTAATGGTGCTACCAGGGGGCAGTTCAGCAGTGGGGGTCTTGGGAGTTTTGGGGGCGGGGCCCCTCTTGCTGGTGATGGCGAATGCTGCCCTCTGGTGGCGGTACAGGGTGATGATCCCCTTGGTCTTGTTGACCATGTGGTGCATGCATTCTTTCTCCAATACGCCGGCTAGATTTGGGAGAGGGGAAGACTCCGTGAACTACAGAACTCTAGTACTGTCTATTACCGGCTACAGAAGCGCTATTGGTGTTAAATCTTGTCCATCGACAAAAAATAACCAAAAAGGGTTACAATAAGTCGTTTCACTGCAGCGGGCTCTGAACAGCTAAAGCCAGGGTGAAAATGCACCTTTAAAAGGGTCCTGAGTTTGCGCCACGGGGCTGGACGAGGAGGGCGTGAGCAGGGGGTCCACGCAGACCGACGCGCAGAGGTTCTTGACGATCTTGGAGTTGGGACACGGCTGCCTGCTGGAGCACTGCTGCAGCAGCTTGGCGATGAAGGAGGCGGCGTAGCCCTGAACCAGGGTGTTCTCCTCCCGCTTGGCCGCCTCCATCAGCGGACGCACCACCGGGTTCAGCTTGTCCGGCAGTGCCTGGGGGTCCAAAACAAACCCCCACCCACCACAACAGCCATTAGCTTCGGCTCGTTTGTTGCCTAATGAACCGTTTCAGGTTCCACATAAATGCACGCAGATCTGGCGTTGCCGGCGGCCTGGCGTGGCGTGGCCCTCCCTACCTGCAGGTTGACCACGGCGCAGGCGGTGAACATGTGGACGCGCAGGTGCAGCTGCTGCCACTCCACGCTGGTCTCGGCCACCGTGGACCGGGCCTGCTGGCGCTTGCTGTCCAGCGGCTGGAACGGCTTGGACTTCATGTTCAGACCCGCTGTGGATTCGGCGAACACGGTGGTCACCTGTTAGGAGGGAGAGCGGAGAAGGGGGAGCCGTTATACGACGGGGGAAAGGTTCGGGAGGCAGCACGAAAGGTACGGGGGAGAACGAGGGTTTTGACCTCGCAGGCTCAGGAATCCCGTTTACAGGTCGGACGCGGTCACCGCTAAGCTACATGCAGCCAATCGGGTGGCTTCAAGAAATGGAGACTGCATTTACGAACGCCAGAGAAAAACCCTTTGAAATGCAGATTAGATTGTCTGTAAAAAGAAAATCACGATGTTGATTTCAGAAAGCCAACGCAACCCATGGATAATAATATATACTGCAGTATTTGCGCATCAAGTCAATTCAACTGAGAACATTCTAAAGTCTACAATTATTCTGCATCTACAATCAATGAAGACAGTTCCTTTGTGGTGAATCTTAAGCAGGCACTTAAAATAATCAGCGAACCTTACAAAAGGTTTGATTTGATTCGCAACTATAGAAGACCACATTGTCAATATCAGCCCAAGACCCGTTTCAACGGTCCGGCACACCAACCAAGACTCAGTGACCAACAGGACCTGAGACGACTTCCCAGAACGAATACAGAGGGCTTTGCCCAATGAAAGCATAAGCCAGTTGTTCACAAATCAAAACATTAAATATCTTAAAATGGAGGTTCAACGGTTTGAAACAGCACCAAACAAGTGGGGGAATAGAACTGGCAAAGCAGAAACAGAAGCCCTAAAACAATGAGATTTCCACTTGATGTTACACGCGGCTCCTCACCAGTTCGTTGGCCTGGTCGATGGTGAACACGTTGCAATTGAGGCGTTCGCACACGTCGACCTGCGCGTCGGCCAGCAGGGCGATGAGCTGCTTACACTCGTTCTGCATGCGAGTGAAGGGAATGGCGATCTCGTCGTAGTACAGCTGCTCCGACAGGATGGCTAACAGGCGGGGCTGGACCATGGCCGACACCACCCGACACTCCTGAGGCAAACGGGAGGATTGTTATGACGCGAGCCGATATTCAAACAGAACCACATAGCATGTCAGCCCAACGTGTTGGCTTAAGTAGAAATGCTCAAACATACGAAGTAATAACAAGTCTCTCTGGACACGCCTAACAAACAATTATTATTATTTCTTTAATACTCTTTGGCTTTGAAGAGGAAATCTGATGGCATTGCGGTGACTCGCCATTATACACAGAACCACATCTTCCAAGAAGGGGAACAAATACTACCTTCTGCAGTGCGGCCCACTCACAGAGCACCAGGGAGACAGCAATGCGTTGCAGGGCCGACTTGGAGTTGAGGTGAAAAAGCAGCAGCTGGCCCAGAGACTCAGCCGGACGGATGTCCTGGGACATCGAGTTGAGCTGTGGGTCACAAATACAACGACACAGGGCCCCTAACAGTCTGCAGTGAAGAAAGAAGAGACATTTGTTTATTACTAATTGTGAAAGAGAGTCACAATCAGTGATAGAATTGTTTGCCATGTTTTGTTCATCTTTATTATAAACTAGTCTATTAAAACTCCAGTAGTTGGACAAGGTTATCTGAATGTAAGAGGCAGCATACATTGTCACAGAAAAAATTATTAGTAATTGCTTTTTTGAAAGTAATGATTAATTCATTAAAAGTAATGAGTTTCCCCAGTGTAACGCAGATTTTGCACTTCTGCAATAGCCTATAGGTCCCTCAAAATCCAAACTATCATCATGTTTCCACCATTGTGTATTTTTCCTGAATCTTTCCAGGGACGAACCTGGCGGCCATGAGTCGAGCCCGAGTCACCACATAGTCCCTGGTCACAGGGTCCTCAGTCACGGTCTCCGACCCAGCGATGTACTCCTGAACGGTCTCCTTCACAGTCACCACCGCCCCCTGGCGAGGCTTCCCCCCAACCTTCTCCAGCCAAACCAAAACACATCGGCATCAGAACCCCAGGTCCAGATCAGTTGTGCAAAATGGACCAGATCAAAACTCGTACCACCCGACAATAAGTTTTATTTTAATATGGCAGTAGACAACATTGCTGGCTATATATCAAAACCACCACTGCGTCCTAGGAACACAGTCGGTGCCCACTGAGTAATGATCCTGTCACCTTGCAGCGAGCCTTGACTTCCAGCAGCATGTTAATGTCGATGGGGATGTGAGAGGCCTGCATCATCAGGCAGAGCCAGGCGCCCATCCAGGGACAGCTGGCAGCCACCACGTACTGCTGGGGGGCTTGGCGCAGGAGCTCTGCCCACACCTAGAAGACGCGCAGTAACAACGTCAGCCCCGGCGTGGGACGGAGGCCAGTGGTGCCCAAACTGCAGGAGTGGCACACAAACCTTTTGGATGAGGTCCAGGATCTCCTGATTGCTCTCCAGGATGCAGGACTGGAAGATGTGGCGGAGCATGTCTTGCAGGACCTGGTTGAGCCATAACGCACAGCTCTGGATGGAAACATTAGTTACGAAAGCCATAAGAATATAAAATAAAACAGCATTCAGTTTCAAACCTCCGGCTAGCCAATCAAGAGACTTGGTACACTCCCTAGTACTTCAGATACACACAGACACGGTCGTCTCCCACCTGGTCAGCTTTGGACAGCAGGGTGAAGAGAGTCTCCAGCGCGGCCCGTCGGACTGACGATATGGTGTGTCGGAGGAAGGGCCAGACCCGAGGGACCAGGACGGTCAGAGACTGCTGCATGCTGCACGGACGAAACAAGTGTCAACCGTCTGAAACGTCACTACAACCACAAGGACTGAAACAACAACAACCCCCCCCCCCCCACACACACCAGAGAAGTGCTGTGCATATACACAAAAGAACCACACTGGAAACACCACCGATACAATAAACACTGTTGACTTAATGAGATAAGCCTGTGATGTTAAAGCTGTACCACCCTCAGACACTTTGGAAACAAACGGACTCAAACCACTTCGCATAACTCCGTAAACACAAAGCACCAACCTGCACTGGCGAACCTGGGGGTAGGTGAGCAGGGAAGACAGGAGGGTCATGATGCTGTTGGTGGAAGATGTCAGGTCGTCCAGCTCCAGGAGCGCGTCCCACAGGGAGTTCACTATGAATGGGACCTGAACGATACAGAGGAGACCCAGCGGTCAGGATCTTTACAAAAGAGAGTGCTTTGGTAAAGCGCTGTCCTACAAAAAACAAGATGCCACTTATTAAGCCACCCTTGTTTCTGTTGATCAGGGGGAAGCCAGTTTAATCAATAACGGGTCATGAAAACTGAACAACTTGTGCCATTAAGTAGTACAACTACAAGCCAGTAGTTTATCTACGCTCCGGCCATTGGATAAACGCAGTTAACAGACCCGCATAGCCGGCTAAAGATACACAATCATCTTCATTTACATGTCCCATGTAACGAAATAGGTAATAAGTGAAAAAGTAATTTGGTTGTCTGCTAATATACTATATTTTATTTTAATGTTGCAAGCCTTTTGGTAGCCCATAGCATTTACTGTGAGAATTTACTAAAGGCTAAAAAGCCAGCTTTCATCAACGTCCATGATTTCCTTATTCTCACCACAGACAAAAGACCGGCTCCTCTCAAACGGCACTAGCAATTTGTGACAATAGCCTACCGAATAGGGGCTTTAGAGTAGATTCGACTGAATTAGAGATTAAGCCTGAAGTGAGTGAGGACCTAGAGTCTGACCTCATTGGAGAGAAGCTGCACCAAACCATCCACCACTGGGATCAGGGCTGCAGCTGCCACTGCTCTGACGTCATCGTCTAAATCCTGCAGACCCTTTGTGATGGCAGGCAGCACCCGAGGAAGCAGAGCAGAGATCAGGTCCTGAGAGAACCAGGAAGAAAAATGAGAAACATGAATACAAAAGATTCACATAGGTAGAGTGTGTTTTAGATGTGCAAAAGGAAAAACCTGAAAAATAGGTAATAGAATCCGGTCTGCAATGTCAAACATTGTAAACAATAAAAAGAATATCAAGTTGAAGCTGGTTAATAGATATAAATCATTTAGGTGCCGTAATCCGGATGACAAACCGGCACAGAGGCAGGTAAGAGCATTTTCTACTGGTACCTGTCTGACGGCCAAGGCGTACTTGATACCCAGAAGACCCCCGTGGCGGACCTCCCACTGGTCCTCCGTCAGCAGCGTTAGCAGGATGTCTACAGTCATGGTGACGCCGCTCGATGTCATGTGACGCAGGGCCACGCCCAGTGTTTGGGCACAGGTCTCTCGAACCGGAGCCACCACCTAAAGAGAAGAGACCGTTAGAGCGAAGCACGATCCAGAGGAAATTCCGGAATGAACCATCCGGCAGAACAGCCACACTGGGTGGCACGTTTCACTGGACTCGCCTCGTCTGAGACAAAGTCTCCGAAACGATCCAGGGCAAAGACACAAAGCAGCCGGATGACCACGTCCTCTAGCCACTCCTGGTGCTGCCGCGCCATCTGGGGAAGGGTCAAAGCACGGGAGTAAAGCCAATTAGAGCCATCTACCGGAGTAAAGCCAATAAGAGGTCAACTGAAATAACGATGCCAGGTGAGTGGGTGAGTGGGACCGTACCTGTTCTGAGGTGCATCCCACCAGCTTCCCCCCACCGGCACCTTGAGACTTGAGGATCTCCCGGAGGCCTGTGCCTGCACCGTGCCGCATCTGGACACAGACACCATCAGAACATCGGAAGACAGGCTTTTACACAAGCAACCCAATGCTGATTGAATATATAAAAATAACACTCCAATTGGTCAATTTGGATAAAAAAAATTAATCGATCTCATGGCACGCAATTGGTGAATTAGCTCGATGGATCGTTTTAGTGAGAGTCTAGATTAAATCTGCCCGTTATAAGGTTTGCATTGATCGGAATAGGAAAATTTCATATTGGCGCCAGGATATTACATGCACGGTCCGCTAGAAAGGTTTAATATGAATGCATTACCTCCCATGAAGGGTTAAAGAGGTCGTTGCAGAGCTCATCGCAGAAGCTCTCCAAAGGCCACTCCTGGGTCTGGAAGAAAAGCATCAAATACAACTTCAAGATTAGGACAAAGATGCAGATTTTTTTAACAGTTAAACTCTTTTTTTTCCATAAGCCTAGTTGATTCCAAAAGATGTGTTCTTTTCAGGAATTTTATGCTTGAAAACCACTTTCTTACCTCCTCTAAGAGGCTGGAGTTGTCCAGGATGTTATCGATTAAGACTTTATGCTCTGTTGCAGGTTGATCGATGACTACGTTTGTCATTTTCCTGCGTTTCTCCTCAGGCTCGCCCTCAACACTGTCATTACTGCAGGAAGAAGAAAATTGATCAGATTCCCATTCAATAAACAAAAGCCTGTTTTGTACATTATACAACCCAGTAGAAAACGATAGGCCACAACACCTGTAAAGTGTTTAATGTCTTGTAATGAATGAGCATTTTTTTTACAGTAGAGTCAGAGCCAAGGTACCGGAACCTTCTGGTTTTGTCTAGCTCTTAAAGAATCCAAAGCTTCAGAGGAAACGCAACATGCCTTCTCTCGTTGGGATCCATGTCTCTGGATCGTTGCTTGGCCACCAGCTTGGCCATCCTCTTAGCCTTGTTCTTCTGTCGGTTGCTCATGCCTGGCCGAAACTCAGAGTCGATTATCTCGGCCGCCTGCATGGGCTGATAAAGGAACCGTTTTATTTGAATGTGGGAATGGTTATGCTAAACAACTGATAACTTTCTTTAAACAAATAAATATTTGTCTCTTTACTCCATCGGTGAGGTTTGCAATGAATGAAATATTACATTGTATAGTGATGACAGGACACAATGTGTTGACACTGGTACCAGCCTAAAAAGACATGGGGTAGACCGGAATCAATAACCTTTTAGGCATCGCAGGTTTCTTTAATGCCTGTCAAAGTTTATTGGAGGAAAGGATCCATGCCCTACTCTTTAGAACCCATTCTCAAATGAGCTCTAAGAGGCATTGCGGAAACAAGGACGTAGGAAGCAATAAACTAGCCTAGGTTAAACCGTTCTATGGACCATCGTATCATCAGCAGAGCGTTGAAGATGTGCTGTTATCTTGTCAATATGGCACATGTACACATTTAAAACATTTTTACATTATCAAAGTTCTTCATTAGGAGGGCAAATAAGAGTTTTCCTCAAAAGCAGTCAGTGACCGGAAAAAATTGTCTCCCCTTTCAGGCTCCAAAATCAAGTATCACGCTGACCTAGTTTGTTTTGTATTGTCTACTGACACACATGGGCAGAGGTGGCTCACTTTAGACCAAGCCGTTTGTGCTTAAACAGATGGCCACACAACAGGGCAGCAAGCACTGGAAAACCAGCTCACGTCGACGGTAAGTGACAGTAGCCTGCACTTGCTGCCTGGGCCAGGATTGGTAGGGAGAAAACGCATTGACAAGGAGGAGGGAGTGATAACCAGGATGTATTAGACAACAAAAAGTTGTTGCATTGCCTATTGAGCAACCGAAAACTGTCAATCTTTATAGGATGTTGTTAAAAGTCGAAGAAGCTTAGTGACACAATCGCAGCAGTCGAGCTCACCATTCAGAATTAACATAGGAGTGGATGGGTGGAAACCGAGGAGTCACCGACTTACCACATTGTTGCGGGAGCTGGAGCAGGGTCCGGAGCTCTTCCCCCCGTGTTCCTGGGTCTTGGGGACGCTGGCCATGCAGGTGTACTGGGAGTCCAGGTCCTCGTCGTTGAACAGCTCCATGGTGTCCATGCCGATGGCGGCACCCATGTCCAGACCCAGCTTCCGCTGCAGCAGCTTCCTCTGGCGAGCCAGGCGCTCCTTAGGATCCACTTCACCTGTCAGGGAAGGGAAAGGATATAACAACAGCGCTTGCTTTTGAAAGACTCCCATTTATGTAGAGGGGAATACATGGACACAAACGGCTGGCTTCACCAACACAGATTCATCCCCAAATGCGGGACTAAAACAAATAAAAAAAAAAAAAAAAAACTGGCAAAATGAAACCGGCAATTTGCATTTCATGCCCCTGTCAAAATGCGGAAGTTGCCGGAAGGTAGTGACAGCTAGGGAAATTCGCCACACAGAAGGGTTGACTCTTAGGAAGAGTTCAGGTAAGCAATATAAAGTTTCTCTGGACTAATGTAGCAAAGAGCGAAAATCTCATCTGTCCCACAGGACCTTGACCTGGTAAAAGGCAATTCCAGTAGCTGGATGAATGCAGGAGCCTGGGCGAACAAACTAAGATAAAATGTAAATAACGTGATGTCAAAACTAAGGACGAAAAGGTTAGAGCCGTTTTAATTTCAAAAGGCATTCAAAGTCATCACTTGTATCATTGTGTCGTCATGGAAAAGCAAACAAGACCGGACAGATCCAGAACAACATGGCCAAAATAGTAACTTCACATTAAGCATTCAGATTTGGGAATGCTCTGAAATGGGGTTCCTGAAACCAAGAAGCAGGCAATGCAAAAAAGGGAAGGCTGAAATTTCAGAATTCAGATGAGGCAACAAGAACTACACCCTAATGTGGAAATCAACCAAATTGCTTGGGGGTTGGGGCAGAACAATTAAGTGTGTCATACTGCCAATTGAAAACAAAAGTATGTTTTAAAGTAAAGATAGACATTGTACACAAAAAGCTTTTCTGAAATGGTGCACGCTTTTACTTTCCTATTAGTATTATTCATTAACAGGTGTGGCATGTCAAGAAGATTAAACAGCAGAATCATGATACAGGTGCACCTCGTGCAGGAGACAATAAAAGGCCACTAAAATGGGCCACTTTGTCACAGCACAATGCAACAAATGTCGAGGCACCAAGCATGAGCTAAATTTGGGTCTAAACACTTGAGCAGATTTGCTTTTCTCTTCTCGCATGTCCAACAATGAGCTTGCGCAACCAAGCCCTAGAGTATGAAAAACATGTTATGTCAAAGCCAAGCAGGCTGACTCAATTTTACCAAGTGAGCTACATGGCACCACAAAATAACACCAGGAATGGAGTGATTGGTACTCAGCACATGTAAACTTCCTCCCCAATAAAGGTGCCATCAGCCACCTGGGAACTAAAAAATGACAGAAAATAATCACCCCATTACAAGTCTCACATCACAGAACACAGGTGTTCATAAGAGGTAGAAGTAAAAAGCTGCCGTTTACCGGATTTATCATCCTGTACTTCAAACTCCACGCCAGCGGAACCCAGTAAAGAGGCGCCATGTTTGAGCAGGCGGGAGATATCAAAATTCTGAAAACTCAAACGGTCACAGGAGGAGTCCTCTGGGGAGAAGTCAGCACAACACTCTGAGAAAAAAAAGCAGTCCCAAATCAAACATTTAATACAATCAATTATTGAAAGTTACAGATGTTTGAAATCTGTATAAACCAAGAACTTTCACAAGCCCTTCATTTATACAGATTTTCATGTTATTATTTATCATAATGTACACTACAAACATTAAAGACAGAAGAGATGAGTCTCCAGTTTTCTTGAAAGTGGACTCCAGCTCTCATATAGATAAACATTGAATACCATATGGGTCGTTACACGAGGAGAGCTGGACAGGGCCGTAGAAGGGTATCAACCCAGAAGCAGGACCAGTATCTGCTCCTTTGTGCGTGGAGGAACAGGATGAGCACTGCCAGAGCCCTACAAAATGACCTCCAGCGGGCTACTGGTGTGAATGGTTTGACAAAACTGTCAGAAACAGACTCCATAAAGGCTATATGAGGGCCTGACCTCCAGTGGGACCTTTGCGCAAAGCCCAGTTAGATCGGCATTCGCCAGTGAACAACAGAAATGGCAGGTCGGTCAAAACGTGAACAAGTCAACGAATACACAATATAAAGTGAATTTTACGATCTTTTAGGTGTGTGTCAATACAATTCTAAAAAGTTTAATCAAACATGTCAGTTTTGTAATTACAATGGAATATTTCATTAATTAAATAAATGAAAATTCCAAGCCAGTGGTTGTCAGTTTCAAACAAGAAACTGAATGGAAAAATAAATGAATTAAACTGTCAAAAACATTGTACTTCAAAAGGTTGTCTCTTCATAAATCACTGATTAGAACTGGCACGCAAATGCAGAAACATACCCAAAAGACCATCCCCACTTGGTCTAACAGTAAGCCAAAGTTTATATAATCCATGTAAAATAGTTACGTAATCTGCTATGGCAACATGCCAGACCAATAATAAACTACAGTATACCTAATAATTTAAACAATTACTGTCTTGTAGGAATGCTTGGGTTGCTGCAGACAGTCAAAACCTCTAACGTCACACAGCGGGCAATATTACGGGATGAAAACATAAGGAATTAATTCAAATACTTGGGAGAAAAAGGCACCCAGTCAGTCATCCTAAGGAAACAGATGGAGTAAAATAAAATTTCTTTCTATATCTTCATTATCGATCATCTGGGGCGGACTTAATGTGGGAGCTTGAACATGCATATATGAGGAGTTCTTACACGAGGAGTTATTTAGAAAAGAACTGCATAAGAACTGTGGATACATACATCCTATTTTCACAGAAAGTATTGTAATCGGTGCATGAACGTATAGCGCCTAAAACACTGACGCACCATTGTATCCCCGTATTACAAACACAAGGCTGTTGTAAACGTGGCAGAGTGCATTAGACGGGGTGTTCACCTTCTTTAGGCTTGGGCGACGGGTTCCACTCTGGAATATTGTTTACAATGGCCTCCACTGCCTGACCCGCAGCGATGCGCGTATCCCAGTTTGGACTTCGCAGGTACGTCAACACCTGTTGGGTGAGCGGAGAAAACAAGACTAGTAGCATGTCACATCTCATTCAAATGCCTGTGAAGTTAAATGGTGGGAATGTATGCGCTAATCCAGGGGAAACTTTGTATAACAATCCTCTCATGCCCCAGGGTAAACAAAAACAATGGCCAATTAGGTGGGCTATGATATTTTCAAACGCACCACTTCCTTTAAATTCACAAATCTGTACAAGCAGGTCAAGTATTCGCCAGCAAGCCCAAAGGGTCTGGATAAATGACAACTGCGTGGATTTAGAGTATGCCATAACAGCTTTTGTCTAGCAAGTTCAAATACAGGCATCAGTCTTTTCTTCCTTCAAGTGGCAACTGAATACCACATTGGCTAAGATGTGACTACCAGCAGACTCACCTTCGACAAAAGGTTGTTGAGCTCATGTGGGTGGAGTTTTACCACATCACCCAGCTGTTGGGCAGCAGCCTTCCTTGTAACTGGAGTAGTACCAGTGTCAAGCAGGATGAACAGGCGATCAAGCCTAAGAAAAATGTAGATCAGAAAATAAGACATGTGCATTGACCTGCAGTGCAGAAGTGAAAAGACTTGTTGCATCATTTGGATTTCCTTTATTTCCAAACGTAACGAAAACGTCATGAGCTCTATGAAGTACCAAGATATGCTAATGCTGTTGACTAATATAAACAGGGGTTTTTGAACATCTATGCTTTGAAATAAAATAATGATTTTACGATTAATAATAACAATAATTCAGGTTTGGAAATAATGTCACTATAAACACTTGATTTTATCCATGAAATGTGTAATGTACATCAAAATTTCACCCTGAGAACATATTGTCCAAACTGTAACGGCATGACAGAAGTACTGAATACATTTTCACCAAAAAAGGCTAATCGGGTACTGTGCGACACAATGTCCATCGCATAATGGATAAAACGAACACAGAATCACCTATAGAATACACATCATTACAGTTCTGGGTAAACATTTTAGATTTGTTTTTACATTGGTAAAGATGCAATTTGATAAATTAAAATGTATTAAGTTGGCTGGAGGTCCACTGCTGATAGGTAATAGTATGCAGGTAGCTTTTAGTAATCTGAGGCCAGGTTCATTTGTAGCGTATAAATAGTGGCGTGGATTTAGACGACTATCCTTACCTGTAGGATTCAAAATAACCATCCTCTTGCGACCACGACTAGTACAGAACCATCTTGCCACATGCGCTTAACATCAGGCACGATTTTCCATGTTATTTTTCTAAACTAGCTTAACATAGCCATAGGACACGAGGTAAACCAGCCATGTCAATACGTTTGGTAGGTTAATTAGTAAAATAAATCTCTAATATAACCAAGAGAGCAATCACATACTGTAATTGGCAATAATACCAGCTGATTGCACATCAATACTTGTGACGGTTAGCCAAATATTGTCTCGATAACATTGCTAACTGGTACAGACGACTAGCCAGTGCTAGCCACTGTAGCGGGTGAGCAAGTTAGTTGGACAACACATGCCTAGAACTCAAAAGTGGATGTCCCGGTGTCGTGGACCACCACACGGGCCATTGTATTAGCTATACAGCTAACTAGCCATCAGTACCACAATACCATTGCCTGTCTTGCTAGCTAACTAGAAGGCTTGTTAGTAAATCGTGATGAGAATAGTAAACTGAAGAATCTCACCTTGATACGGCCATGACGAAAAATTAAATGCGTAAATATGTTCTTTTCTAATCCTCATTCAACAGGAGAAACCATTTATTTTGACGTATCCTCTTTATTTAACGCTAATCCAGTGCGCTAACGTTGGCGAACTAGCCTAGCAAAAGAGGCCCTGGTGCGTCTTTCACCCAGCACACCACCTGAAACCAGTCGAAATGAGGCAATCAAATCATGGCTTCAAAGTAGGTTCCTCTTGTCTCTTCAATAACTTTTTTATAGAAAAGTTGCCATTTGCTAAACTTATACCACCTTAAACCTTGTATTAACCTTCAGAATTACTCCCAGATAGGTACTTTAATCTTATAAGATTTAAAGAGTAATTTAGTTGTTCGCTTATGGGAACCCAGGAGGCTGATTTTATATGAGGAGCCATCTTGCATTTATTCCCTTCTCCATAGCAGGCGCCGGCTGATTGGTTAGAAACCATTTCAGTAACCAATCAAAAAGCACATTAAATAGGAAGCGTACGGGTAAAGAAAAAAACGTCTGCAGGAAATACTTTTTTCCCTTTTAATTTTACAAAAGCCCGCCCACGCGAATGTCATTCTCCAGAGAACCTTTACAGAAATATGTCTGTACAACCCATTTAATAGTACACGGTGTCCAACAAATCTGCCGTATTTTAATGGTTAAGGTACATTGAATTAATAAAACGAATTTGTCTCACTGTCCACGAAAGCTCCATCTACAGCTTGTTAAATTTTTTTCATAAAATATATTCAAAGTTTTAGTAAGTTAAATTGTTGCTTGGTTCAGAACAAGGAGCTGACCAGTGCTGAAATTGCCAAGCTCACCCAGGATTGGCTCACCCAGAATTGTTATAATTTATTTATAGAACCACTAATTGTCCATTAGTACTTTATCAAATATAGTATTATCAACTTTAAGTTAAAAGATACACACTTTTAAATTCTTTTGCCAAAAATCATTCAGAAAGATACACACACAAACACAAACAATTATATATATGAATTATTTTTTAGTAAACTGCCAGTTTCAAAACCAGGAGCTGACCAGTGCTGAAGCTACCTGGCTTGCAAGACGGTTGATTAGCGCGCTGTCTGTTTCGTCCGTTAGTGGCCTCGGCTAACTTATTTTGTAGAACAGTGATGGTGTTTACCTCCGACTTTGATACAGTAATTACTGTAAGTCACATAAAAACAATAGCTAGTAGCCTCGGTTATGGAAAATCACCTGCTATTTTGCTACTGTTAGTGTATATCTTCGTATTTCTCAATTATTATACACAATGACAATATTCAGTAGTAGGTAGTTAGCTAGTTTATTATGCATTTGTCAAGAACCATTTGCAATGCCGAGAGAACCTAAGACGAACCAACGAATAGCGTAAATCACTAGCTATAACTACACTACAGTGTTGTAACCCATTTGATCTGTGCTAATAACGGAGACAAGCTAGTTATTATTTGTAAATTATTATTATGATTATAATTATTAGTTATATTTTTACATTTATGTATGACTAAAAACACTAGGTACCTGGGCTCAATTGGGGTTAAACTAAGTAAGTGCTTTGGTCAAGGACAGACCAACAACAGATCTTTCACCTTGCTGGCTTGGGGATTCGTTTTAGCAACCTTTCAGGTTACTACTTGGTTTGTTTATTTGTTTTTTTGTTCACTTTCTTCATTAAAGCTATCCATAAAGAAAAAACTTCACATTCATGAAAGGGGTATTGACATAACCTACTTCCACAACCAATTTGAATGAAGAAATGTGCATTTAATAGTTATTGCATACACTGACTTCTGCGCATAACAGTGATGTCACATCCCCTAATATTCAGCTGAGAAGAAGTCAAGAAAAAGGGAGTCTCCAGGAATACCAGGTAGAAAAGTATATGTGCCCTATTGTCACGGTGTTGTAGTGCGGCGGAACCAAAAGCGGACATTTTGTAAAGTAAAGGTGATTTAATCCCAAACAACAAGACAAACTCTACTAACACGAACTGTACACGTAAAATGAAAGGACTAACTAACATAAAACGATATACAAATAACGTGTAGAGTATCCACTTGAAAATGAACTAAACAGAGACAAACCGTGAGCC